>SKCR01009758.1:0-23333 GCA_019454045.1 Zanthoxylum bungeanum
CGCGCCGCGACGCTCAATAGGCAGTGTCGCGACGCGCCCACAAATTGCAACAAATTGGCGATTGGCATTCTGCCTCGTCAAGCGTCGGGACGTGCTTTTTGACTCCGAAATAAACATCGATTTGCTTCGTATCTTGTCGTTTTTATCCCTAATTAATTTTATTGAGTCGTGATATTATTTTGACCTGCAAAACTCATCCAAAACACATCAATTCGCCCATAACGCTCGATATCACCTACAAAACATTAAGATAGAGAGGCGGGAAATATCTATATTTTAACTGCTCATCACATAGCTCAGAAAATTAATCTATGAAAATTATCAAGTATATATCATGTTATTAAAAATATATAATTTTTAAAATTATATTCACCGGTTTATCCAAAATTATAAAGTGTATTAAATTTATACTAATTTTAAAAATACAATTAAAAATTATATCAAACATTGGATATACATTTGATACAAAACATATAGACGTTTTCTATACTATTGATTGATACACTTTACAATTTTTGAATGAACCGATAAATAAAATTTCAAAATTTATATATTTTTGATAAAATATCAAATATTAGGTTTTCAATTGATAATTTTCAGTTAATCCATCATATTCATCATTTGGCTGCCACCTTAACTAATTGGACGCGTGTCAGTTAAAAATGCATTAATTATCTCTTATAAAAGTAACTTAATAACTAAAATGTGATCATCTTTTCTTTTAATATCCACCCCATTAATTTTTTAAAGCCTAATTTACTATTATATCGACTTCGTTTTACCATAATTTTTCAACGAGTGGACGAAGTATAAAGCTTGAGTTCTCAGTCTTTTGCGCTTTCTCGCCTACCCATTTAGTCCTTGAAGATAAAATATTTATTATTTTATCTTCGAAGTACAATATAATTATTTCTATCAATTTACTTGCCAAAGTTTCAATATTCTAATTCCATAATAAATCGTACTATCTTGAACTAGTTTTTTTTATCTACACCCGTCTATCTAGATGTGAGAATTCTTTCCATTTAACATCACATCTGAATATCGATATGGCAGCTCTTACTCATTTTGTACCATATTTCAACAACGTAACGGTCCTTGCTCCTTAAACGATATACTCAGATAATACAATTCGTTTTTTTACAAATAACGACCTAATATTAGCGTAATTTTATTTAAGATCAATGTTATAAAAATTCACTATGTTATTATCGAGACCTAATACAATCCTCATATTTTATCTAAATTCGAGATCAATTATGAAAAATATACTAACTTGAACACTATACAGACGGAGTTTTAAATAATAAGTAATCTTATACATGCACAAAATAAAGCTCAAAATAATTGTTTAAACCTGATTCAATTGGTTTGTCTTTTCAGTTTCAGCATTTTCCACAAATCACAATCATCAACGCCATAATCAACAGCTAATATGATTTGAACGTAAACTAATATTTATTCATTTGATCAAGTTATAAATAAAGTCACTGTCACTCGGCTAGTGTCTGTCCATTACATCTTTCATCTTTTTTATCAGCAACAATCCATGATTGATAGCTTCCCATTCCATGTGTTTATATCCTCTCATTTTCACAAAATAAAATTCTAAATTTTTATTCTATCTGGAAAATATATCCGAATGAATAAAAATATAAATCACTATTTATTAAAGTTAATAATAAATTATTTTGAAGGGATAGATTTGAGAGGCAGACACTACAAGAATTAGACCATTTAGCGTCGAATTATTTCGACGCCATAAGTGACGGTTTCGACGCAAAAGACATTTAGCGTCGAAAAAATTAGACGCAAAAAATGGACGATAAAATGTCGACGAAATCACTTTTAGCGTCGAAATAATTAAATGCGACGCTAAAAAACAGTATTCTGCGTCCAATTTGTTTCGACGCTAAAGTAAATTGTCCGACGCTATATTTTATATTGGCGACGAAATAATTCGACGCAAAAATTCAAACTTTTAGCGTCGAAAAGTGTCGACGCTAAAGTATATTAAAAAAGTATTATATGTAAGCTTACAGCGACCATTTTTTTTATACTATTAGCGTCGAAATATTCGACGCTAAAAGTAAAAAATTTATTTTTTTATAAATTAGTAATTTACTTATTTTTTGGTCTAAAATATTTAATTTAGTTGAAAAAAAAATGTAATTAATAACAAAATGACGAAATATTATATTGAAATTTGTTTTAGAAAAAAGAAATATTATATTAAATCTATTTGTTCAAATGTTTATACAAAATCAAATATAAAATTAATTGCTACTGTGATGGGGGGACGCTCGAGCCCAATGCACCATGACTCATTGAGGCCTCGAACATCTGACGGAAAGCAAGCAGTTGCTGTTCCAACTGCTCCATATTCTTCTCGTGGTCCACCATCTTCTTCTCGTGGTCCACCGTGACCTGTTGTAGCTTCTCCGTAGTCTGCTGCAGCTCGTCTCGGGTGCTGGCTAGGTCGTCTTTGGTGGTGACTAACTCGTCTCGAAGATAGACATTGTCCGAATTACCACTATTGCGTGCAGATGACGTTGGCTTCTTACGAGTGCCAAGACCAACGTTGTAAGCTGTCTGATTCTTGAAAACCAATTGCGACAGCTGCTCATCGTGTATGGGGTCGGACCCTGTCTCCTGAGTTTGATGTTGGAGTTCCATCATTTCGTTCTGTTTCAAAAAATAAGTTAATATTAGAATTTGAGAAAAAAAATTAACATATATAATATTAATTATTTTATTTTAAAAACTGAAACTTACATAGCAGCGTTCGGCTTCTTCATTTATCCATCTGTTCCTCTCATTGTAATGCGTCACACGGAAAAAATCTGGAAATGATTGCACCTCACCTGTGCTACTCTGTTATAAACATAAAATAAATTCAATATTATTCCAGATTAGTAAAAACAATTAACTGTTAAATTTTACGTTAGGATATATTTACCTCAGAATGTTCGGCACGATGTTGGATAAATGGCTTCGAACCTCCACGGTGGTTAAAACGCAAGTGACTTCGATTTTCCGCATTTGCGTGACATTAACCTGTATTTACCAACACTGTAAGTACCGAAAACAAAGACAATTATAAATTTCCGTTTATTTCAAAATTTACCTCGTGTTTTTTGCTAGACCAAAGCTCACATAAGAATGTCCAATCTTGTTCCTCTATAAAATCAGGCTTGTGTTGTGGAGCATTTGAAGGTCCATGTTCGTCGAATATTGGTTTCAGGACTTTTGTTATATAATCTTTATAACTTTTCCCCATGTGGTAGTCAATATATTGTTGGACATTCACTTGGGTCAGATCGAAGTCGAACCATTCCTACATGAAAATTCGAGTAAAAATAAGTATAAAATAAAAATGTTAAATAACAAACAATATCGAAAACTTACAAGTAGCGAAGGGAATAGCTGGTTCATTTTCGTCTCCCACGGTATCTTTCTCCAAGATACGTAGTTTTGGGGAGCTTCATATCGAGCTGTAGCTCCTATGGCTGTATTAAACGCTGAATTATGTTGTCCGACTTGAGTGTGTCCATCATCTGATATCTCTATCCGGATACGGCCGTGAGCCTTAACGTACTTAGCCAACCCCAGGCCACGGGTGCGTCCTCGACCCTTCACTGTACTGGACTCACCTGTGCTAGCAAGAAATCACCAGGGCCAGTTGCCCTTGCTGATGTAGATGGAGTCGCGGTAGCCCGTTTGCGATTGCCCGGTGCCATCTGCAAAAACTCGTCGCATTAGCGTCATCAAATTCCAAAGTTCTTATACATATACATACATATCCATACAAGTCAATACAACTTAACAAAAGCGCTTATAACATCGAATGCTCACTTTCGTTTTCAAATTCATTCATTCATTATTCATTTCACATATGCATTCATTATCCATATAATCTACGAGTTCCATCATACACGTACATACACACAGTCACACACACAATCATCATACAACCAACCACGAAGCACATTTAACAACAAATACATTACTATATGAACTTTCGAATTCCCAAACACATGCAAACATTCAAACATACATATACATATTTGCTGTTGTTCGCTGCTGTTCTGGCCAGAACAGCAGAGACAGCAGCAATTGCTGCTGTTCTTGCAACATCATCATCATCTCAAAATTATGTCGTAAAACTGTAAGTACTACATTCCAAAATTCATCATCAACATAAAAAAAAAACACTATATGAACTTCATCAAATTCATCCTCAATTTCATCAATCTCATCCTCAATATCATCAATCTCATCCTCAATTTCATCAAATTCATCCTCATCAACAAATTTAAATCAACAAATGAGACTTACCTGTAATTTTCCTTCGTTCTTCAATGTTGGAGAATCGAATAGGAGAGGGAGAATCGAGTTTTTGCGAGCCGAGGAAGAAGAGAAGCACTGGTTTTAGGGATTTAAAGGACATTTAGCGTCGAATTAATTGACTTTTAGCGTCGAAGTCTTCGACGCCAAATATTAGGCGGCTAATGAAAAAATTAGGGTTATTTTTCCGGGAATTTAATTTTTATTTAGCGTCGAAATACAATAGTCGACGCTAAATGTAAGATATTAGCGTCGAAATACAATAGTCGACGCTAAATGTAAGACATCTATCGTCGAAATACAATAGTCGACGCCAAATGTCTTAAATTTAGCGTCGAACAATAATTCGAAGAATAATCGACGCTATATGTCTTTAATTTAGCGTCGAAGAATAATCGACGCTAAATGTCTTTCATTTAGCGTCGACTATTGTATTTTGACGCTAGATGTCTTATATTTGCGTCGACTATTGTATTTCGACGCTAGATGTCTTACATTTAGCGTCGACTATTGTATTTCGACGCTAGATGTCTTACATTTAGCGTCGACTATTGTATTTCGAAGCTAAATGTCTACCATTAAAAATAATAATTAAAAACAAATATATCATAGTTATACTATTAATCATTACGTTAATATTTCAACCATATCTAAAGAGTAATTAAAATCAACAACCATACATTATAATCCATAAAATTATTCATCAATCACAAAATACTGTAACTTCATAATTAATCACTATTATCGTCGGTATTTGAGGATTCGTGACTGGAATCGAAGTCATCTTCAGTGTCAAATTGTTCTTCACTTGCTACTTCAACGCTCACTTCAGAATGAGGAATTAGCTCAACGTCTGTACTAGCTCGAGTTAATGTTATTTTCAGGAACGTTGACAGTTGGTCCAAAAAATATCTGTTCAGGAACTTCAAAATTGCCGGAGACTTCTTGTGTTTCATCTGATATGTCAACTCTATCTTTCTCCTGCGTGTCCCAAATGGCCCTATGTTGTAACTTTTCTACCACCATCCATCCAGTTCCTAACTTAGGATCATGTATATATATCACTGAACGTGCTTGCGTACAAAAAATGTATGGATCATTCTTGTACCAACAACGTTGAACATTAATTGACGTGAGATGATTACTAACTTGAATTCTCCTCTTTCTGGCATTTGTGTCAAACCACTTACATTGGAATAGCACAATATGTCGTCTGGGTCGATATATCAACTCAATGACCGATTGCAATACGCCGTAGAAGTCAATTACATCTGAGCCGTGTTCTCCTTGGACTACAATTCCAGAATTTTGAGTCACATGAGTAACATCTCGCTGTTCGGTATGAAATCTAACTCCGTTGACAATACATCCACTGTACTCATAAGCCTGCTTTTGAGGCCCATAAGCCAAAGAAACCAACGAGGATTGCGAGTCCAATTGACCATTTTGCACTTGATTGTTAATCTGACAATGAAATATATGTGTTAATATAACAAACTGAAATGTCTAATGATAGGATCAAAATAAATATAAAATATTCTAACTTACAGTTGTCTCAAACCATTTAGGAAATTCTTTTTTGTGGGTTTCATCAACATTATGGTCACCATCATATTGTAGCATTGTTAGATGTTGCCTACAATAAATTATCACGGTTAATGTATGGCAAAAATACAGTAATGATGCACCAGAAAAACTTACGTTAAATACGGTTGCACTTCATCACAATTACTCAATATAAACCAATGCGCACGTTGAACTTCCTGAAGGGTTAGTAATTTGACACCTACTGCCCCAAATGGTCTGTAATTTTGACGGAACACTGTGATCTCTGGGTTATTACTTGCATCTCCATCATAGTTTCGTGGCCGACGATTAAAATGAGTTTCAATATTCTGCATGTACATCGAACAAAATGTTATTGCTTCACTTATTATAACAGCTTCAGCTATTGAACCTTCAGGGCGTGCCTTATTTTTCACATATTGTTTGTAATCTCCCAAAGCTCTGCAGATATGACAACAAGTTTGCATTAAGACTAAATTATATGCACATAAAAACGGTTACAAATTATATAAAACTATATATATATATATATATATATATATATATATATATCTATATATATATCTATATATATATATATATATAGTACCTCTCAATGGGATACATCCATCTGTAATGGACAAGGACCTCCATTTCTAGCTTCAGCCGGTAAATGCACAGCCAGATGTACCATGACATCAAAGAAAGCGGGTGGCAAAATTCGCTCCAGCTTGCATAGGATTATCACGATTCCTCGCTCAATGTCGTCAATAACAGATGTGCTTAATGTCCTCTGACATAATTGTTTAAAGAAGCCACATAGATCAAGTACGACGTCACATACATTCGGGGGGAGATAAGGTCGAATGCCAACATGAAGGAGAATCTCGAGCAGCACATGACAATCGTGACTCTTTAATCCCGTTATTGTATCATCTCTGACCCAACGCCCAATATTGGATGCATAATTATCAGGGAATTTAACCATTTTCAGCCAATCACAGAATGATTTTCTCTCTGATTGATTGAGCACATAACTAGCAGGAGGCTTAATAAAACCTCGAGAGGCGACTTGTAAATGCAATTCACTGCGAATTCTAAGATCTTGTAGGTCCAATCTAGCATTTACAGTGTCTTTTGTCTTACCCGGAATATTGAATAGTGTACCCACTAAACTCTCACAAATATTTTTCTCTATATGCATTACATCCAAATTATGTCGCAAACTCAGAGTCCCCCAATATTCTAACTCAAAGAAAATACTCTTTCCTGTCCAATTCAACTCTTCAGGTAACCGTTTTCGATTTTTATCTCTATTATTAGGATGTTTACCTGGTGTGCTGTCTTTGAGATGTTGATGTTGGCAAAGTATGTCAAATGCAGACAATCGACTGGGCTTACTCTGAGGTTCATGTTGCCCGTTAAATAATTTACTCATCCGCCAAGGATGACTCGACTCAAGAAATCTCATGTGCCCCGTGTGTATCCGATTTTATTCCGTAATCGTTGCGAAGGTGTATGACCCGCACAAACTGGACATGCCATGTATCCCTTAGTGCTCCATCCAGATAATGAACCATAGGCTGGAAAATCATTAATGGTCCATAATAATGCGGCATGCATCTGAAAATACTGCTCTGAAGCTGCATCATAGGTATGCACACCCACATTCCATAATGTTTGTAACTCCTCGATCAATGGTCTCAAGTAAATATTTATATCTTTACCAGGTGAACGTGGACCAGGGATAAGCAATGACATAAACATGAACGGATCCTTCATACATTTCCATGGAGGTAAGTTATATGGAATGACAATAATGGGCCAGATGCTATAAGAGTTGTACATATTCCCAAATGGGTTAAAACCATCAGAGGCAAGACCTAACCTGACATTACGGGGGTCCTCAGCGAAACGGGGGTACATGTCATCAAATTCCTTCCATTCGGTTCCGTCCGCAGGATGTCTAAGTATGCCCTCCGCACCGATCCTCTTTTCATGATGCCACATCATATCAGTCGCTGTGTGTCGTGACATGAACAATCTCTGCAGCCTGGGCGTTAAAGGGAAATATCGCAATATCTTTTGAGGCACTTTCTTCCCCATACCACGGACTTTGTACCGACTTTCACCACATATCGGACAATGTTCAAGTGATTCATACTCGGCACGAAATAATACACAATCAAACTTACAAGCATGAATGGATTCATACCCCATTCCCAGATCACGCAACATTTTCTTTGCCTCGTAGTACGACTTAGGCAATTCGCTTCCAACCGGTAACATTTGGGCCAGTAACTCTAACATCATATCGATACTTTTGTTGGTCATTCTGTTGATCACTTTAATGTGTAATAATTTCACAACGAAATTCAAGATCGACATTCCAGCACCTTCGAATGGAATTTTTTTTGCCTCATCAAGTAGTTCACTAAATAAATTTTGATCATTTCCACTTAACACTGACATGTCACCACTAACACTATGACCAAGTTGTGGACCTTGTAAGTCATGCAAAATATTGGTGATCTCATCGTTTGCAGGTTGATTGTAACTACTGCTCCCTTCGCGACA
This sequence comes from Zanthoxylum bungeanum, assembly GCA_019454045.1. Classification (NCBI taxonomy): domain Eukaryota; kingdom Viridiplantae; phylum Streptophyta; class Magnoliopsida; order Sapindales; family Rutaceae; genus Zanthoxylum; species Zanthoxylum bungeanum. Next base: position 8,470 of record SKCR01009758.1, read on the forward strand.
TCAAAAAACCGTGACTGAGAATGATACTGCTCACCGTGATAAATCCACGTACGGTAAGTTGGTGATATTCCTGGCATGTATAAATGATTATGAACTTCATCTAACCGCTTCCTTTTCCTATTCAAACAATTTGCACATGGACAACGAACACGACCTTCTGCATCAATGTGTTGCTTGCGACTTCCATAAACTCAGACACTCCATTACGATATTCAACACTCAATCTATCCAGAGAGCTCATCCAATTTCTATCCATTTCAGCAGAATACCTAAATATAATAATATAATTATTAGATATCATTTTACAGTAATCAACATTACTAATTCAGTAATACTTTATTTAAGCATATATATATATATTGGTTGATAAATTAAATAGTTTACAAAAAAATTATATTTTGTTAATTAATATACTTACTCTACATATATGAATCATAAATCACTAACAAACAACATATAAACAACATATATAATCATAAAAATTGAAAATAATAAAGAAATATGAAAGAAGAATTACCTTATCAGAAATTGATTACAATTTTATTGAAATTTTTTAGGAGAGATGTGAGGCTGTAGAGGAGAAATTCTCAAATTTCAGAGGATGAAAATGAAGAGAATGAGAGAAAAAACAGAGGGGGAGAAGGGTTGGTGGCAATCTGCATTTTAATCTATCTTTAGCGTCGAATATTCAAATTTGATGCTAATTGTTGCCGTTTTTAGCGTCGAAACGGTTGTTTCGACGCTAAATATAAACAAATTAGCGTCGAAATTAATTTAGACGCTAAAGAATCAAGGATTTGTCGGTGGAAACTTCATAAACCTTTAGCGACGCTATATATTCGACGCTAAAAGTAAATTTTTGGCGTCGACTCCGTTTTTTGACGCTAAAAGTGTAATATTTGGCGCCAAAAATTATTGCAATAATAGAATTATTCAGCGTCGAATATTATTCGACGCTAAAGTACTGATTTTAGCGTCGAAAAAAGTGTTCGACGTTAAAAAATTAATATTCGGCGTCGAAGTTTTATTCCGTCGCTAAAAATATGACATATAGCGTCGAAAATGTTATTCGATGCTAAAACTCACTTTTAGCGTCGAATACTGTTTCGACGCTAAATATTTGGACGCTAAAAGCCATAATTCTTGTAGTGAGACATTGCACTCGACGTGGGGTTTATAAAAACATTTTTAATTTTTTTTTTGTCGATCAAAATTGTTACATTTATGAAGAAGAGAATTTTATAATTTCAAATTCATTAATTGCTGGATATGCTTCAATATTTCGTTGACTACCTTATAGCTTCATATTTCAATTCATGAATCATGAAGCTGCACAAAACAAAATCTGTGTTCACATTATTTCGTTGAGCATACATTACTACCAAACTTGTTTTAATGACGTGAAATTTATGACGATTTTAATAAAATGGTTTTTATAATAACGTTATATTTTTTTATAAATTTATGAAATTTTCCCATAAAACCGTCCTAATTTTTGTATATATGAACTATCATCTTTTGTTAGTAAAAGATGATGATTTTTATAATAACCGTCATCTTTCTACTATGATTTTTTATGACGATTTTTCATAAAACCGTCATCTTTTGTTAGTAAAAAAAATGACAATTTTTCTAATGACCATCATCTTTTATGACGGTTTTTTTCGTAAAACCGTCATGATTTTTATATATAACAAAAAGATGATGGTTTTTATAAAAACCGAGTTAGTAAAAAAGATGACAGTTTGTAATAAAACAGACATATTTTATTCTCATTTTGACTATGTTCACTGACAACGTTTTTTTACATTATCAAATAAAAGAATTTCTTAATTTTTGAGATTTTTTAAAACTTTAAACTATAATATGAATAGCGGACGGGGTTGGAGCTACATTTTTATATTAATTTATTATTTTGATAAAAGTAAATAAATTTTGAAGGTATCAACATTAGACCTTTTACATCAAACCAACTTTTATATAATAAAATACTAAATAGCTAGCAGCGTGAAATCACAAACCAAAATGTGAATACTTAAAAGTCCATAATTTAGGTGCGTTACACACACACAACCTTGAGGTCAAAAGTTAATGATATATCAATTGCATCAATTTTATAGAATTAAATGTGGATGATGTGGGTTTAGATTGGGTTGGTTATTGGGTGGTACTAGGGTTTAGGTGTCGGCCCACATGTGGTTGGTTAGGTGGGATCCATAGTAGGCCTCACAATATATAAATTTTATGACGATTTTTTTAAGAACCGTCATAAAAAGACTCGGGACTTTTTATGACCCTGCATAAGATGACAGTTCAAAAACCGTCATAAAAAACTCTTTAGAACCGTCATAAAATATATTTTTTTTGTAGTAGTGATATTTTTAATTCCATCAAAATGGAGTAATGTTATCTTATATATAATATATTTATAATTTTTCGAATTACAATAAATTACATTATGTAACTATGTGATAAATAGAGATGGCAAAATCCGGATCCGGATCAGGCCAGACCCGGATCCGGATCTGAAAGCATTTTTATTGTCCCAGATCCTAATTTATTAAACTCGGGTCTGGATATTTTAATCACGGACCCGAGTCTTCTGAATCCGAGTCGAGTCCGGGCAAATTTGACACCCTTATGGATAACCAAGCAAATACAAGATTTTAAATGTCAAGTCCCTGCAAGTTTTGGACAAACTTTAATTGTTCTTCAACCCACGCAATTTTTCATTTTCAAGTTAATTATTAAACGTAATTTGTTTACGGTTGTTTTTCGTTCCAATGACAATATCAGAAATTAACCCCTCGAACAAATCTCCCTCAACAGTAAATTTGTTTAGTTTGTTGGGAACCAAAATAAAATTAGCAAGCAAACAGATAAATCGCAGAGTGTACGTGGTTCGGCGGAGAGTGGCTCATACCTATATCCACAGGAGAAAATTGTGTATTTTATTACTGCTCGAGGTCAAGACCGACCCGACCTACAATGGGGAAATGAACCCACAAAGTTATAATATACATCGCGTCTTACACAAGCCCGGTACAATTCTATCAATCGTTCGGGTGACTGACCAACTTTCTTTCTCTATCATTAGTTCTTAAGCTCTTAGCTTTTTACAAGTTGTGAGATGCAAAATTTGTTAACCCTTGAATATGAGACTTCAATCCCTTTATATAGGCTTCCAAATTCATTATTTCACTGCCTCTTATGCCATCTCATGTCACCTTACCATCATTGTCGTCACAACTCTCCTCAACTATCCTTAAATTGGCCAATTAGATCAACATATTTCACTGTTACGGCACCGGCCTATGACAGCCTCTGGCGGCTAGCAGTGGCTACTTCCAATGAGAACCGTTGCTTTTTCACAGTCATCATTAGCCTTCTAGAAGCTTATTTTCTCACATATGGCATATGTCACATGACTCAAATACAGGTCGGCCTATGATCTCACATTCGTTCCTCGGGTCGGCCTACCGAGGCAAATGATACTGATCAAAATTTCTTTTACCTCTCTCAACTAGGTCGGGTTGACATGTAGCGACTTCATCAGGTCGATTTTAACAAACTCTCAGAAAATCACAAATCAACACCCTTCATGTGGTCGGGTCGGTATTACAACTTGTGTCATCATCAACAAATTCTACCATTGGGATAACTCATCTAGATCATGTGGTTAGGTCTCTCTATCGGTCCTCATCTCTCTCCGGACCTGTGGACCTTTATCATCCATTTTTTTGTTAAGTTCTATACTCATTTCACCCCTAATTGGTATTTGAACCTTCATCGAAGTGAAAAACCACCATCAATATGGTGTTTTTTTGCCAATACCGAGAAAATGATCTCAAAATATATTTTTAATTCATATATTGTGATTTGATTTGAAATGAGATAATAAAATTGTGCTGATTAAAATATAATTTTTATGTGTTTTGTTGATGATAAAAAAATATGATTTATTAATGGTAATTTCATTTTAAAAAATGAGTTTTACAAAAGTTAAGATTTATAACTTTTACATACTATGAAAAAATTAAAAAAAATGCACCGCAATTATTTTTTAGTATAAAACAAAATTATACAATAACTGTATATAAATGATCATTTGTTCTCTACACTTATTTACTCGCAATACTAAATAGAGCCATAGTAAATATATATTATTTTTCTTGAAAGATCAGTTAATAAACTCTAGATTGTTTTTTTATTATTATTATTTAAATTGAGCTTCAAAATCATAATTCAATAAAGAAAAATAATCAAGACATTATATTTAATCATTTACTTAAATAACACACTTCCACCTCCACATTATATTTGTAGTAGGTAAAAAATCTAATGCGGTCAAACGCAGGAGGGATAAAACATTTTAGCAGTTCTAACGGTCACACGGCGTGTAGATTAATAAAACATGCAAAATTTTATTTAATAAGTAAAACTTTGATAAATGAATGTTCCATAAATTAATAAATTCTTCCGATCCCGATTTGAGTCAGTGTATTAAATGAATTGTTTCGCTAAATGCATATGATAATAAAGAAGCCTTAAAGGCCCAATGAAAATATAAATGAATAATTAATTAAATATAAAATAAAATATTAATTATAATAATATTTAAAATTCATATTTTTATTAATTTTGTTCTTGACAACTTATCAATTCAACTCTTTTTGAAAATACACATCTAAAGTTGTTTATTTATTTTTTGTTCCTAAATTGAACTCAATCTCATCCTTAATTTTTTTTGCAAAGCATGTAATATATTTGATATATTTTTTCTTGTGGTAGAAAGTAGTTATTTAACCCATGGAGGATAAATATGCGAAAAATGTAATGATTTGAGAATACAAATAAAGCTAATATATTTATAGGGTTTGTGTTCATACGTAGCATTTATTAAATTATTTGCTACAATGTACTTGATTTCATCTTCTAGTTTCTCAATAAATATAATTATTAATTATTAATATAAAATTCACGCATAGCATTTACTAAATTATTTGTTATAATGTACTATATTTAATCTTTTAATTTCTCAATAAATATAATTATTAATTATTAGTATAAAAGTCATGCATAGCATTTGCTAAATTATTTGTTACAATGCATTTAATTTAATTTTTTAGTTTCTCAATAAATATAATTAATAATTATATGCATGAATCTTAGTTAGAGTACTAATACAAATACAATAAGATGATATAGATGTAACAAAAATATATAAAATTATTTTATAAAATGAATAAATATTCGTTTATCGATAAATAAATAATCTAACTGAATGAATATTTTTCCTTGGTCACGTCAATATTCATTTATAAATTTTTTTTACTATATAATCATAATTTATGATGCTTAAGATGTTGTTCAAATACCGCAGGCGACTATTTGAAAAACTCGCCTAATCGCTGCCTAAAATGCATTGAAAAAATCCACCTCTGGCATAAGAAAAGTAAATCATAAATTCATAATCAAATAAAAAATAACTCTAACTTAAATAATAAATACAGTGGTGGATAATAAGGATCCTCAAGGGGATGGGGCTCTCGGGATCCTCCCCAATTGGGGAGAGGATCGGGGAACGTCGGGGACAGTGAAAGTTTAATACCCATTTATTATTCGGGGGAAAAGATGTGAATTAGATAAAATTCACATCCTCTCTCCATTACTTATTTAAGTTTTAATTTTTTTATTTTTTTATAAACATGTTCAAATTTATATTTACAAATTTATATAGATGTAAATAAAAAATATCTTAATATTTATAAAAATATATAAATTATAAATAGTATAAGGGTTTAAATGAAATAATTATATATATATATAAATTCATTTTTCAATGAGAGATTCATCATTTTATTAAGTTACGGACTAAACAAAAAGAAAGAAAATATGAATTTCAATATTCTATATAAATTGTGATTTGTGTAATAAATATTATCATTTTTTTGAATATTTATTCTTGATTTCTAGATAAAGTAATAGTTCAACTAATATGTTTTTTAATGACTTAAATTTATTTTAAGAAAAAATTATTTATTATTCAGGATTCGGGACCTTTTAGGAATCCCTTTTTAATATTCGTGGATTCTCATCCGCTCTCCTAAAATAATTAGAAGGGGACGGAGAGTGGAGGGAGACATTTAAAAATTATTTGGAATGTTAATTTCGTCATTGCGATGCCTAGTGGATAATAGAAATGCCAGACAACTCATATATGATATATCGAGTCTGACATTTTGTTACAAATTCTAAGTTTTTTCTTCATTTATCTTCTATTGTTTTTGTCATCAAATTTCAATTTGTGTATTATTTAGATGATGTGAAATGTGACAGTCCCCATGTTTTTTAGCAACATACAAATTAACAAGTTTTAAAATACGGGACTCGTGACAGATGGCATGACGTTGCATTAGCACTAATAAGAGAAGAGACACACGTTTCCCTGATAGTGTACGGTGCAATATATTCTTTTACCTAAATTATAGATTTTTATTTTTGGAAACCTTCGAAAATCATTCTGATGGAGGTTTGCATAAAGAAAATGATCTTCCCTTCCCCCCCCCAACTGACAACTGACACATTCCCCTCCCCCTCTCTCCTTTGGAATTTACAAAAAAACCCTTATTCAATATTTACAATTCCTTTTTTTTTTTTTTTTTAAATTTACACATTATAAATTATAAAATTTAAATTTTTATTAATAATTAATAAAATGTTAATTTTTTTTTTTTTTGTTAATAAATATTACATATTTTTTATCTATTCGTTTAATTTTTTTAATTCATTTTAATTTAATTAAAACTACTTATGTATAAAAAAAATATTTTAAACAATATAATTTTTTTTTATTTTCGAAATTTATAAAAAAAAAAAAAAAAAAACCAAAAATTGGCCCCAAGGGAATCATCCCCCTTGGGGCCTGGAGCCCTGGACGATGATCGTCCAGGGCGATTGTTCCCCTTTTGAGGGGAACAATCGTCCCCCCTCCCTTTTTTTTTTTTTTTTTAATTATTATATATTATTTATTTTTAATTTCGAAAAAAAAAGTTTAATAATTTTAAAAAAATTATATATATATATATATATATATATTAAATTTAAAGTTGTGTTGAGTTACTAGGACGTGACAATTTAATTTAAACAATATAATTTTGGACGATAGGATCGTCCAGGGGACGAACTTTTTTTTTTTAATTATTTTATATTATTATTTTTTAATTATTTCAAATCTATGAGAAATATTTTATAATTTTTTTATTTTTGTTAATAAAATTAATTCATAAAATAAACATAGATTAGATTAATTCATAAAATAATTTTTTTGGATTTTTTGATTTTTCTAATATACATGAAAAATTTTTAAATGTATAAGTAGTGTTAAATAAATTAAAAAAGAATCACAAAAATTAAATGAATAAATAAACACAAAATAATAATAATAATATTTTTTTTTTTTTTTTAAATTTATCAAAAAATATGTTATATATATATATATATGTATATATATGTATGTATATATCAATAAATAAATAAAATTAGATTTATATAGTTTATTTGAAAGTTGAAAATGGAATTTTGGTAAAAGGAAAAGGGTAAATAGGGAATTACAGGGGAGACAAAAAAAGTAAAATGTGTAAGGGGAGGTGGGAAGATAAGCCCTCTTGCATAAATATTAGAAAAGAAAGGATTCATTTCTCTGCACTGAATCGACCAACACTATAAATTATCGTCTCTGTCGCATCTAAATTTAAATGGAATAAATAAAATTTTAATTGTTATAATTTCGAACTTAAAATGTGAAAATTAAATTAACGCTTTATAAATTTATCTTTTAAACAAACATGAAAAGCCAACCGCTTCATCCTTCACTCACCCACTTGCCACCTCTTTCTTTTCGACCTTTAAATTCGCAACATATCGTTCCCTTAATGGAACGAATGATGATGATGATGATTTTGAGGTTGTGGTGAGTACTAAATTAATAAAATCACGTGAAGTAATTATAAAAACTCTGAATCTTGATCCAATACGAACACTCTCCATCAGAATTTTGATTACTTCGAGATAGTTCAAGTTTCTCTTTCTCTGGGTGGTGTTTCTTCAGTTCTTCGCATTGATCCAGCAATGCAAATGTTGGAACTTTTGTTATATATAAATAGGCCTTCGGTTGATATTTTTATTTTTGTTGATGTGAAGTATGAATGCGTTTCAATGTCATGTGTTTTGAATTTGTTGTTGTGTTTTGCAGAGGATTTTAAAAGATGAATAGAAGAGTCGGGACTTCACTGCAATCTATGAAAGCTCCATTGAAGCAAGAAAAAGTAATCACTAATCACCCTTAAATCAACTTTTTAATCACATATCTAAACTCAATGTTGTAATTATTTCCCCGAGAGGGTAATATGTTTTCGCTCATATGGCTTCAATTTCGATGAGGAGGCTCCTCCTGAAGATATTGAAAATTTTAGTTTTTCAATTTAAATCTTGAGCTTATAAATTTCAATTTGTGGTGCATTGAAGGAGAAGGTAGAAATGCGGAGGAGCAAAGTAACAGATTCAAGAAAAGCAACCACTAGCCGACGAGCTTCTAACAGAGAAAGAAAATTGGCTTTACAGCAAGATGTGAGGATTCAGCACAATTTGCTAATTTAGATTTGATTTTGTTTTAGTTTCTTGTACTGATTTTAGTTTTTGAAATTGGAAATTTCCAGGTTGATAAGCTGAAGAAAAAGCTAAGACATGAAGAGAGTATTCATAGAGCTTTGGAGAGAGCTTTTAATAGGCCATTAGGAGCTCTGCCTCGTCTACCGCCTTATCTTCCTCATTCTGTTAGTAATTTCACCATCCCCTTTGTGTTTTTTGTTGTCAAATTCGATAGTTATTGTCAAGTTTGAATTGGGGGTTTTTGATTTTCGTAGACGAAGGAGCTTCTGGCAGAAGTGGCTGTATTGGAGGAGGAAGTTGTGAGGCTTGTAAAACAGGTAGTGCATTTCAGACAAGGCTTGTATCAGGAAGCTGTCTACATTTCGTCCTCCAAGAAGAACCTGGAGAGTTTGGTCAATTCTAAACAAGAAGAATCAAAAGTCGTAGCTCGAAATGTAGGTGGATCCACAACATCGACAATAAAGCAATTGGCGTCTCTTTCTGGTAAGCTCACTATCAGTTTTGCAATGCCATTTACATTCATAACATATATTGAGTTTAAGTGGTATTGAATTATATTCAAGCCTTAAGATGTTGTTGATATAATAGCCGATGGGAGGGGAAAAGACAGATCAATTGTGTACTGATTCTATGAAGAAGGAAGGGTCCTCTGTCCATAAAGTCCAAACTGTAAACCGGCAGAGAAGTATTTAGATCCTCAGAAGTTCCAGGTTTGTACTAATTTATGTAACGCTCATTAGGTTGTAGTGAATATATTTACTGAGAGATGAACGTGGGTTAAATTTAATGTTCGGCTAGATTGTCAAGTACAAAACCCAGAAAATGCAGAAGCAAGAACTATTAGTGTGTCAGATGAGAGACAATCTGGAGATGGTGGTCCAAACAGAATTTTTGAGGACATTGTGAGATGCTTATCAAGCATTTTGTTAAGAATGAGTTCAGGTAAGAGAAAGGGCAATGCAGAAGCAAGAACTATTAGTATTTTCATTAGATGCTTAAAAGCTTATTCTTGGAAAAGTAGATTTTCTCCTCGACCAACTTGGAGCTTATAACGTTATAATTTCCATTTCTTTCTCCTCAGGCAACAATAAATGTAGGGCCACCTGCTAAATGCAATAACCATTGAACAATTTATCCTCAGATTGCCTTACACCCAAAATATGTAAGTGTCTCACATTTCAACTTCTTTGCAAGCTTTTTCAGCCTGTTAATTAAGACTTCCTCAGCAACTTACCTTTAGTGCTCGACAGACGTTTTCAAAGGGTGCAAAAAACAAAGAAATGACTACCACATTCATGTCTGGATTGGCGGTTACTTCCTGGTGTCAATTCAAGAATCTCTAAATGTTCAATGGACCCCTTAATTTTTAAATCAAGTGTCTCTCCATTCCTACGTTATATGTGAAAGGTTTATTGATCATATGTTTCTAATATGAAGGTGAGAGTATACACTGCAGCTCAAGTTGAGAGTGAACTATAAGTTGCCAAAAGAGAGTACCTACAAGCTGCAGTTGGCATTTCTTCAGAAAAAATTGCAATCCCAAAGGTATTGGATTGGTATTTACTCGACTTTGCAAAGAATTTCGAGTCGTTATTTGATTGAATTTGCCTTCAGTTACCATGCGAACTTGGGAAGAAAGCAATAAAATGCCTCGAGGGAGGAAAAAGTGAACCATTATCACAATTTGTCCAGGTCTTGCCATATGACTTCAGTTTTAGGTATCTTCTACACACATGAATAATTTCTGCATATCGCATTGAATTATTTTCTCGCAACATGATTATTTAGAGTCTTGGAGCTATAGTTTTGCGGACAGCTAGAAAATAGATGTTAAAACTATCTACATGTATAATCCAGTTCTTGTAAGTAATTGCGATAGCAATGTTCTCTTCTGATATCAAATTTCTGCTTGTAACTAGTTATCGAAAAGATTTGTATTAATAAGTTGATTTCTTTAATCAATTTAGAAGCAACTATTTTAACTTGAATTACATGCAAAGCTTAAGTGGGTAGATTAAACATGGTTTCATGAACAAATCGATTATGATTGCTTTCACAGCAATGACGATAGAAACAAAGAGATTAGAGATGATAGTTTCATCATCAGAGTATTAGGTTTGAACAAATGAGCATTGGATTTGAGACAAGCTAAGTAAAAAGGAATAGGATTTGAATTCCAACTCAAAGTCATGAGCCTTAGCATTCAAAGAAAGCTACATTAACATCAGCATTATTGCTTGTGGTCCAAGAAAATGACAGGTCATTTTAACATTTACAGGCTGTTCTTATCCTACCTTTCATGATTAGTTTGACAATTGATGCTACATTTACGTACTTGTAATCAGAATGAGCTGGAATCGGAATGGGTTAGAAATCATAATCATGAAAAATTGTTTACTTAATTGTATAAATCGTAATCGGAAACAAATAATATTCTCATTAATGCGTTTACTTGTCTAATAATAAGAATGGATTTTTAATAAGTTACAAAGAAGTTCATATAAAATCATCAAATTCTTATAAGAAATGTACTCCTGAACTCGAACTTCGAATCTGACAATCAAATCATAAACCATTTGTCACAAAACCACACCCCCTTGCACATTTCCGAGCTTGTCCTTTCATTTTACAAAAATTCCCTCCTCCAGGCTCCAACAAACCAAATATACCCATATATATATAAATTTAAAAATAACATATATACTTATTTTATTTTATAATTTTTTTTAAATTTATATTTTTTTTTGCTCTTTATATATATATATATATATATATATATATATATATTTTAATAAATATTATAGAATTCATAATTATTGTTATTTCTTTTGTATTCATTTAATTTTTGTGATTCTTTTTTAATTTATTTAACACTACTTATGTATTATAAAAAAGTTACACTTAAAATATTTAAAAAAAGAGTATCATAATTTATTACGAATCCTATAACGAGTGACTCATTCTTTAGTTTCATACGATGAATGTTCCCACCACCACATTACGAATCCTATAAATATATATTTTTCTAATATACATGAGAATATTTTACAATACATAACTACATAAGTAGTGTTAATTAAATTAAAAATGAATCAAAAAATTAAATGAATAAATACAAAATTTGTAATATTTATTAAACAAATAAAAAAAATATATATATATTTATAATGAGCAAGAAATATTTTAAATAAAAAAATTAATTAATAAAATGAAATAAGTATATATATTATATATATATATATATATATATATATATATCTATTATATATATATATATAATTTTTGGCAAATGGAGGTATATATATTGGGGGAGCTTTTTTATTATGGGAGGGACATTTTAGAAAATCGTAAGGGGGGAGAAGAGTTTTTTTTTTCCTTTGTCAGAGAAGGGGAAGAGTAATTATCAATTACTTGTCACCTGCACAAATAATTACAATTACATTGAATGATGTGAGGCTTTGGGATAGATGTAAGATATAATCATACTTCAGTAAGTAAGATAATTTAAAATAAAAATTATGTAATCAAATAAATTTTATGATCCAATTAAGCTCCCAAAGCCAGACAAAATAATTTATAAAACATCAATGAATAGGACGTGGTTGGGAAAATGCCATTCTAATGAAAAATGATAGTCATCGGTTTGTCCAAATAAAGAAGTAAAGAAAATAAATCAAATCGCATTTGTTGAGGAATTTTGGCCCAACAAAGTAACATGCACAATTTTTTAAATAATTCAGACTCTCTCCCAATAAAATAAATAAATAACGGGAAAGAACACACAACCCCTTAAAAATATCCAAATGTACTTTAAAGACCCCTGAACTTTTTAACAATATCCAGAGAGACCTAGATTTTTTTTTTTTTTTTTTTTTTTTTTTAAGTATTTACAGTATATCATTACATATTTATTGAAGATCTACTATAAGAGTGGCGGAATCACTTGATAATTTAAATTGGTCCGGACCATCCAATAATTCCCAAAATTGTTTAATTCGCTTTATAAATTTTAGATGGAAAGCTTGCATAATGAAAAATTACTAAGATTGACTCTTATAATATGAATAATGATATTTGTACTTCTTTGATACAATTTGGGCATCAAATTTTTATCTTTAGTACCAAAAAATTAAAATTATTTTAAAAATTCAAAACTTACTTTTTTGATTTTGCTATTTTAGATACTAAAATACAAAAATTTAATACTCATGGTGTGTTCAGGGAGTGTAACTAACATTATTATTATAATATTCTAATAACCAAGCATATTATTGCAATTTAATCAAATTTGTGCTATAAATTAAAAACCACAACAAAAAAATCCTAACTTCATCGCCACTGACTATTAGTAATCTACTAGATATATGGGTGTGCATTAATCGGTTTTAACCGATTAACCGAACCGTTCCGACCCATTTTTTTATTACGGTTCGGTTAATTTGGTTAAATCGGTTATTGCGGTTAACATTTTTAACTTTTTCGGTTATTCGGTTCGGTTATGGTTATGAGATTCGTATAACCGAACCGACCGATTAACCAAAATTAAACCATATATATATATATTAGCGCGTGCGAATCCTTTAATTTTTTAGAGTTAAGATAGTCTGCATGTAAACTCTCAATTGGTTGTAGTTATATTGATTTGATAATACTACCCGAAAATAAAATTGATAAAATTCAAATGACAAGCTGCATTAACAGCTTGGTTTTGACTCTTTCTCTCAAGAATTTAAAGGTAAAAATACATAAAATTTTAAATGTGTAGATTTTGCATCGTGGTGGATTCGTGACCCTTAAAATTTCTAACATGACAGGTTTGGAAGGAAATCTGAGGCCGTGACAATCATCAAGGGTTTAAAAAATATTTCTCTAGCATGTAATTAAATATAGATATATTTAATCAAATGTTAGTTAGAATCGGTATTTTTAGAATCGGATATGTGATCGAATTAGTGATCCAAAAAATTTAATGCGTCAGTGGTTCGACGGTTGAAACGTTCCGAAAAAATCGGTAGAACCGACCTACATCATATATAAATTTACTAATAAAAAATTATAAAAAATATTAAATTTTAATTTATTGGATTGGTTAATAACCGAATTAACCATAACCGATCGAAATATAATGGTTAATTGGTAATGGTTATGTGTCATAAATTGGTTAAATCGGTCACACTTTTATTTAACCGAAAATTTCGGTTACGGTTAAAAAATCAAGGATTAACCGACCGAACCGACCGATGCACACCCCTAACTAGATATCCACATGCACGATGTCCGTGAGTTGTATTGAATATATTGTAATTAATGTGTATTTTTTGTGTAATTTCTTTAGAATAACCTACCACGTTATTTAAGTCTCTTACAAGCCATTATTCTTTTCCTATAGGAATGATTCATTTTGCGATCCATTGGGCTTCGTAACTTAGAAAGATACAAGGGATGCATCCCCACTGAACTTTTTTATAATTAGGCATTAATAACTCTTTTTAAGTCAAACATTATTTGCTAAACAATGTGAAAGGTTGGAATGTGAAAAGGTAGAGATCTTAGTTAAAAATATTTATAATTGGGGTTCAATTACATTATTAATTGCTTGAATGTGGAGAAAAAAATTAGGAAAATATTATTGGATCATTTATAAGTTAATCATTAAGAAAAAATAATATAAAAGGTTGGAACGTGAAAGGTTGCGCATCTTAGTCAGGACATTAATACATAAATGTAGAACAAAGAAATCGGCGATGCTGTTCCAGACTCGCGGCCCGATTGGGAGTACGGAGTAGCCCGCGGGGGACTAAATCGGAGAATAAAATGGAGTCGCCACCCGGTGTGAACCGGGAAAATGATTTAAGGCCGCACTCACCCCTCGCAAGGGAAGACCTCAAACCGTTGGGTTCAGAATGGTCCCTTACTTATGTCACTTGTAATGAACATATTTGTGCAATAATTTAACTAAATCTAAGCAACATACATTTGCAAAAGTAATTAAAAGATAAGTCGAAATAACGGCAGACACGCAATCTCATGAATACGTTAAATAAATACATGCGGAATAAACATGTGACCAAGGAATTTGGCCGTTCTCAATATAGGATCTCGCATACCCGGTTGGACGTATTCTACGTCAACCGAGCATGCCGTGTCCGGGACAACAAAATATAATAAAGGGTGCCCTCAGGTCTTACCTTTTA
>SKCR01009759.1:0-23225 GCA_019454045.1 Zanthoxylum bungeanum
ATGTCATTTGACGCTAATGTGCATTCTAAAATATGCATTCTAAAAGCATAATAAAAGAAACCTCATTTACATTGAGGGGAATTGGTGAGAAGAGAAATACAAAGAGAAAATAGATAATAGGCTGGACACGCAGGTCCAATTTAATAAATTCTAAATTTATTACAACAATTTCCAAAATTGCCCCCACCTATCTAATATCCATCCGATATACATTATTCATACAATACATCCAAGTATTCACACAAAGCATGATATTCAATCAATCTAATCCAATTAATTAATCTTTGAATTAATGACCATCCAATGTTCAAACAATGATTTGATTTGCCCGAGTCCAACTCATTTAAGAATAAATACTCAAAGTACGTATTCTTGAATTATATCGAACTACAATTTCAAATCAAATTTAAATTGTATCCAATATTAATTCATGTTTAATTCGAAATTAAAAAATTACACTTTCAATAGTGCCTTTAAGGACTTGGATTCCAAATCCAATCCAATTGGGTCTCAAAGGCCCAATTAGCATCAAATACTATTCAATTAAAGTCCAATGGGCTTTCAATTGATTCTTTAGGCATGGGCTTTGGCCATTATGGATCAAACCCAAAATGCCAAGGCCCAAGTTAGGAATCACCCTATGCCATAAAATCAATTTAAGTCAATTAGGCCCAATTAAATTATTAAAGGCCCAATGTCATATTTTTGGACTTTACGGAAATGGTTTAGGCCCAAATATGATCCAAGACCAAAATTTGGCCCAACCAAGCCCATTAGCCCAAATACAACAAATTAGATTAATATATCATTCCAAATTACATATTAATCCATTTCAAGTGTAATTAACATAATTAATTAATTAATCTAGTATTTCCAAAACACTAATTAACCTAATTAATCATGCTTAACATCTAATTTATGTCTAACACAAATTAATCAAAATCAATATTTCCAACATGCTTCATATCTCACGGCAATGGCAACAAAATAACATCCAATTTGATTTCAATCCAATTAAATCAACATTCAACATCTAAGATTCATTTCATGCCATTTAACATATCCAATTGTTAAAATTCAAAAAATCACCATGAGCTACATCTAGGGTACCATTCACCCAAGGAGTGAATTTTGGGGAAATTAATCCAATTAATTTTTCTTAAATTCTAAGATGCATAAATCCAATTCATCATCATTCAACCACAACCAAACAACCAATTTAGGAAAATACATACTCCAAGCATAAAATCCCAAATTAAAGTTTATAAACCCTAGAATCCAAATCAAGCTTAGATCTCGCTCTGATACCATTGTTACAAAAATCCATGGGAGAGAAGAGAAGCTCACGGCTTCATGAGGAAGAAGGAGAAAGTGAGTGCTGTGAATAGTAACAAGTTACACTTTCAAAGTCAACTAGCCTTTTTATATTTAGGTTGTGTGTTGGATTTGGTTAGTGTGTTGTAAAAGCAATCCAAGCTTTACACTCAACAAATCAAATCCAAAATCAAGCCTAACTACTTCCATCATTAGTCAAACAAATGATGTAAGTGAAGTGGGTCCCACCACTTTTAAATTCTAAATTTAAGTCGGCTAACTTAACACGCAACTTCGCTCGAGCCCGGGTTCGTTTAATTCTGAATAAACGAATTTTCCGTTGCGACGTAATTAAATCTAATTTAAATAAATAATAATGCCTAGCAAAATTATTACGAAAGTCACTTACGAATTAATTCTAAATTAATTCGTTTGCCCGAATTAAAATCAAATTTTAATTCCACTTTGAAATCTAATTTCAATTAATACATCTAATATATTATTTAATCGATTAATTCCAAATTAATCATTCTCTCTCTTCTATCCAAATTTTATCCCAGATAAATTCTTGCCGCAATTAATCCCAGATTAATTTTCTCTCTCTTAATTAATCCCAGATTAATTCTGTTCGAGTCAAATGTCATCGGTGAATCTTTGAGAGGCGACCCAAGAGATCCCTGGATATGTTGGCAGTAAATACGGTCATCGGACTATCCAAATACGTGCGTACTCGGTACCACGTTCATATCGAGTTACAAGACATGGTTGGCTTCTAGCAAAACACCGTGCCTACCCAATTCTCCAGAAATATTCTTTTAAGGAATATATAATCTATATCAGGCGTAGTATACATAGTATTGCGTATTACGATCTAGTATCAGATATCACATGCTAGTCCAGGGGCTGGAGTTGTGTCTGCCCCGTACAAAGCATATATCTGATCACTAGAAACTAGTCTCTTTATAATCGGAAAGTCATGACCTAGTCATACTTTCCCGATGGCTGTAGTACTATAGAGTACCAGTTATGTATCCATGTGTGATCATCATCTCCATATGACTGAAGTGCTACTTCCATCTTGACATCACACCCAATACACTACAATTCTCAATATACCCAAAAGAGGCGTACATAGAGCCTGTTAAAGCCTCGGATGACCTAAACCAAAGTATATTGTTTGTCGCAAGTATTAGCGATGCGAGTCTCAGGTTAAGACCATATACACCTACCCTGATTCGGATTCCCATAGACACATAGTCATACTACCAATGAGATTATGAGGGGTCTATCCAGAGCGAAGCTATTCTCGTACCATCGGCAAACAGAACCTTCTATCACACTTGCATGAGTATCCAATACCCAAATATATGAGAACTATGTCGGTAAGCTTCCATAACGTGCACAAGTGTAATACTAACCTATTCTGTATTATCGATATCCAGTCTCGGTAATACTACGACTAGGGATATTTAATGATTAAACCTTACGTGGATTAATACCGTCTAATATCTTATTAATCTGGCACTAATCATATGGACTTTTATCATTTATATATCCAGGTAATCCAATTACAAATGATAAAAGAGCAATTTCCTTTGTCATATAGTTAATTTTGTACAAGAACACCATGTTCCTTACAAAATAGTGATGCTATGGGTCATAATTATCCAACACTTAGGGCATTACGTATCGCCATCCCCCAAGCTACTGAACTAGAACTAGGGGTGCAGATCTATGCTACCCTCCAAGCTTTGAAGCTAGGATCTAGGAGCATCTGTCATCCTTAGTTCTGAACTAGGATCCGTGGGCGTTACGTATCGCCGTCCCCCCGTTCATTTACATGTGCACATGTGCTATCCGTCAATTCCAAACTGTAACAAGTTACATACTCAGGTGGGTTTTTCCCCATGCCTCGAAAAATATAAATATCATGTTTGAAAATATAAAAAGTCATTCTATAGATTTCAAAACTGCATAAACATTACGTTTAACATGAATCTGAAATCAAATATGGCTAACGCCCTATGTGCTTGAAATAGTAAGTCTCAATTTATAAAGAATAAATAAATAAATAAAAGAAATCATCTTGAAAAGAGAAGTGTCCACTCACAGATTTGAAATTTGGTTGGCACTGAATCCCCTCATCGAAGAAGGTTGTGGTTCCTGTGGATAATCTATGATCGGAAACTTGATTAGCATATACGTTATAAAATGAGCTTCGGAACTTAGCTAAGCTTATTAATACACTAATATGTTTTATCTACAAGGCTTATCGTGTTTGTGTCTCGATGTAAGGTATATATATGAACTGATACGAGACCTATAAGGCGGCCTCTAACATGCTACGGTGGAACTGGGATGATTTAAAATTGATTTGGGAATGATTTGTGCCACGCGTCGGGACGCAAATCCTTACGCATTACGACGTGCAACATCCAGAGACGTGCTGTCATTTTTCCCTTGCGTGTCTGGACATAAAGCCCTTCAGCGTCCTGACGCGAGACAGTTTTCCAGGATTCTGTTTTTGCTTCTCCATGTTCATCCATTTGCACAATACATCATATTACACTCCATGCTAACACTTCCATACTACAACAACTACTCAACAATTCCTTAAATTTCAAGTAACTACATACTAAACCAACACTCCATAATCAACTATTACTTTCTAATTTCATAATTCCATTTAGCTCAACATTTAGGATTTTTCAATCATTTGGACATTTCTTAAAACAATCAACTTCCATGCCCATCACCAATATTTGAACACTCTTCCAAACTTCAAAACTCATCCAACATCGCCACCCAAGCACAAACCATAAAAATTAATTACCAAGCATAATATCCTCAACCTAATCATTTACAATTTGACCTCATTACAAGCTTATACTCTTAAAACACTTCTCCAAAATGCATGATTTCAGCTAAATTAAAGTCAATTTAACAATCCCAATTTCTAGGGTTTAGATAGTGTGAAATTGGGGCTTTTAACTATTTGGCTCAAAACTAAAAAATTAAAAAGATAGAAAGGAAAAAGAAGCTTACCAAGCTTGGAAATGAAATTTGACATAAAAAAACTTTCCCCTATCACCATCCACGTTTTTTTACTCTTGAAGAAGAGGGAATAGTGCCCTTTTTATAGGCAAAAGTGGCTAATTTTTATTGGGCATGAATGGCCAAGATGGTGCCACCTCATCAAGTTCTAGATCATCCACGAAATTCACTGTAGCATTAACTAAATCTCAAATTTTGATCCACTTCTGTTTCGAATTTGTATAAATATTCAACACAAAAGTTGTAGATCTTGGTCTAAGCTTTTTGACGATATATAATTCATAATAATTGGAGTTCTTATGGGAAAGTTACGGTCCAAATACCTAGGGTTGTCCATATTGAATCTTAAAATAATTTCCGTATTGGAAATACAAGAAATTTATCGAATGCCTGAAACGTAATTCTCTTGTATCCATACATGCTTAAACATGATTTTTATCATGTGCATATCTCTGATAACGTGATAGCCATCGGTCCCTGGTAACGCACAAGTCACACGGATTACCGGATGTTACAAATTCTTCCCCCTTAATTAGGATTCGTCCTCGAATCCTTTCTGGGGCTTAAGTCATAGATTTATCCTGGTCGAGAATATATGTGTCTCTGACTATCCTTATCTTTCTTAATTTCCCTTCTGGTCTTTTTTTCGAGATCTTAATACTAAAACCTCTGGAAATCTTTTATCATATTTGTGCCTACTATTCCAAGGTTCATGGGCCTTGGTGAATAATATCTTGAATTCCTAATTGAAAGGTAATTCCTTAATCTTACTCCATGGTCCTCTTCTCAATACCCTACCTTCATCATTGTACTACCCTTATCTCTAATGCATCACATAACTTTATTTCTAAAACTTCCAACTATATTCAACATCCTTTATTTCCACCTATCTTCATGAGTTTTCATTTCCAAAATTGTACCATATTCGTAGTCTATCGTTTTATTTACCTTAGTTCTATTTTGATTTTACAACCCCTCTTAACACCTCTAGTCATGACAACAATGACTTTTAAATATCCTTAAAAACTTCTGTTACTTTTCATGTATAATTATTTTCATAGTACTTTATGTTCTAATCAATAACCTTCACTTTCCATTGACCTGTGTATACCTTGGGTTCTTCAGCTATTCTAAGATATACCTTACCTTAAGATTTATTATTTGACCTCTTATCCTATCATTTGACTTCTCTGTTTTCCATCCTTCTAAACCTTCTTTACTTGTAAGCTTCTTCTTTTGAGTTCTCGCATTTACGTATTTCTCTGTTTATTTTGGACTTCATAACTTATAATTAACCTACTGCCTACTACTGTTTTTCATATTTAAGTTGTTATATCAGCGCAGTTCTTTCTCTGGTGATTCTTCTTAATTGGCTAAGCAGTTCTGGGGCAAGGTATCCATACTAAACCTAATTATATATACCTCTATACTAAAGCTATGTTCTTTATTACTATGCTAACAATGATTATACTGTTCTGGTTTACTCCTTGCACCTTTAATTACTTTGCTAGAATGATCTGGTTGCTGTCTTTACACGATTTGTTCTTTATGCTAAGTTGTATTCTTGTAAATCATATCTTTACCCGAGGTCCGTTTACACATATTATACCTTTGATGATTTTTTCGCTATGGCTAAAGCTATCCCAAACCCATGTGGTTTAGTTAACTTAACTATAGCTAACTACTTCTCAGAGATCACAAGAGTTAAAACATAATAGAACTAGGTTTCTAATCCAATACTGAGAAATCTCGCTATGATGTGCTACTGTCTTCACTTACTAAGTAGTTTTCTTATATTGTCGTCACACTTTGACCGTTCTACTTTCAAATCTTATGGTTAGTGTGTTGGGGTTTTGGGCGATGGGGCGCAACGGAAGCGCGGGTTCGGGCGAAATCGTATTTTAAAACTTTTTCAAAATACCGAATAAATTATTCAATATCTAATATGAATAATTTATTCATATTTCACCTAAACCTATTTATTCAATATCAAATATTGACATTAATAAGTTGAAAACTCGCGAAACTTTTACGAAAACCGTTTTTCCGTAAAATTACCTAAAACGCTTTTTTGACCGTATCGACTACCCGACACTTATGGAAACTGCCCTTGTCAGCTCCAATAGTGTCGGGGTAGTTCATGGGCTTCCCAGACAGTGACGAATTCACTGTTTGCATAGTCGTCACCAGGTTGGCTCAAAATCCACCCGGCAACGCCGGTTTTGGTCGTTTTCGCTTATTTCAAGTCGGAAATACTTTCCGACAATTGTGCCAACACCCAAATTACATCCAAAACATTCATAAGACAACAATTTCATCACAAAATTTCCAGATATTACAGGTCTGAAACAGTAAACGAAATTGCCAAAAATCATGCTTTAAATCCAATTTTTCAAGACTAAATCAATTAATCTTTACACCAAATCAAAGCCACCACACATGAAGCACCCAAGAACAATTCTAGGTGTTACAAGAGTGGTTATATCACTCTAGAATGGCAAAATATTGTCCAACAACAATTTTAACAAAATTGAACCATAATTACACTAATTAGTTCCTTAACACTTCACACATGCACCAATCTTCCATTTCAACTCACTATAACCAAAAGCCCCAAATTTTCCACAAATAAAGAAACCCTAGAACATTTCTAAGTATTCAAGAAAAATATGAAAATAAATTTCCAAGCTTAAGGATTAAGGATTACCTTTTAATCTTCAATTTCTAAGCCATTTTTTCTTGAATTTTCTTTGTTTTCTTCATGGATTTTGAAACAAAATTTCCAAAACCCATTTTGAGGACTCACGGCAGTGAGCAAATGATGAAGAAGATCAAAAACAAAAATTTTCTCTCTCTCCCTTATGTATGGACGAAAATGGAAGGCTTTTGGGGGCAAATTTGTCTTTTAATTTTATCAAATAAAAAACACAATTACACTTTATTTTTAACCAATCAAAATTGGACAAATAAAAGTGTAATAAAAGTCATGCCAAGTTGTCCAATTAAATCTCACCATGTATTATTCAAATAATAATAAATGGATAAAGATTAAATTTTTAAATTCTTAATTATTTAACTATTAAATAATTAAACAATTAATTTACACACATATATGTACGGGCCAAATTTGGGCCAATGGCAATTTCGACTTTTTACTTCAAGCCTAATACTAAATACACCCCAGACTCCCCTAACAGTACCCAACATAAGGCCCAGGCCCAAGTTTCTACCTCAAACCCACACAATAAAGGAAGCCCCGAGTTTATTGTATATAGGCCCAGAGATTCACGGGCCCATACCCAGTGAAATACCCCATATCTAAGCCATAACCAAGGCCCACCATACGCCAGCCCATGAAACGTTCGGACTCATAAACACCCCTCATAACCCAGCCGTTTTTTAGCCTTCAACGGGCAAACATAATAATTACCCCTCATGAAATCGGTCGTTACCAACACCCAACGGACGAGCAATCAAGTGCAGTAAATACACACGCCTCCCGAGAGTGTGTATATAAGAGAAGAAGGTCCACGAGGAACGGGGACACAAGCTCTCCTACTCATTGTCTAATAGTATTTTCTCTAGAACCCTCAGAACTTTCTACATACCGCCCTCACGACAGCTCACATGGATAAAGGTAATCTCTGACCTTGCTCCTCCTCCTACGACAATTTTAGCTCATCACCACCACTGACTTGGGCGTCAGAGTGCCTACGGCTTCCACCACACCGGTGGGTAGACCATCCATGCTCACTCTACCTCTTTGTTTTGTAGAATCGCCAGTGCTCCCAACCTACGAAATCTCGATTGTGGACCTCGGGCGAAAACCAGTGTCTATAATTTGGCGCCCACGGTGGGGCCCTAGCGATTTATAGGCAAATAAAGCATTCGTTCAACCTACAAGAACTTGTGTGTTAGTGTTCCTAGAACATGCCACAAGATCTCTAAGAAATATTCGTGTGTGAATAAAAGAAGAGTTGCGGAAATACTCACAATAATTGGTAGAGATTCAAAATCTTTCAAGGATGTAATGGAAGCTCCAAGCCTTCAAATTGAATTCCAAACTCTAGGATTAGTTTCCCTATTACCTCATTTGTCTCCTTAAGTGCTAGCTTGCTTGAATTTTTGCAACAAAAATCCATGGAGGGAGAGAGGAGCTCACGGTTTTGGCAAAATGAGAAGAAGAGAGAATGATGTGAATAGTAACTTACTTCACTTCCAAAGTTGACCAAATTAATATATACAAAAGGTTGAGTGTTGTAATTGGCTTGAGTGTTATAGAAGTAAAGCCAAGCCTTTCTTCCAACAATTCAAATCCTTAAATCAAGCCCAACCACTTCCATCACAAGTCTAATATGTTGATGTAAGTGAAGTGGGTCCCACCACTTTTAAATTCCAAATTTAAGTTGGCTAATCCAACACGCAACTTCACTCGGGCCCAAATTCCGCTTTGAAATCTGATTTCAATTAATAAATCTAATGTATTATTTTGGCCCAAATAAATAAATTAAATAGAAAAATACAATTTCACTATTAAATTTACTTTGCCGATTAATTCCAAATTAATCTCGTTCTCTCTTCTTCAAGAATTAATCCCAGATTAATTCTTGCCATAATTAATCCCAGATCAATTTTCTCTCTCATAATTAATCCTAGATTAATTTTGTTCGAGTCAAATGTCATCGGTGAATATTTGGGAAGCGACCCAAGAGATCTCTGGATATGTTGGCAGTAAATACGGTCATCGGACTATCAGAACACGTGCATACCCGGTACCACGTTCTTACCGATTTACAAAACATGGTTGGCTTCTAGCAAAACACTTTGCCTACCCAATTCTCCAGAAATATTCTTTAAAGGAATATATAATCTTTATCAGGCGTAGTATACGAAGTATTGCGTATAACGATCCAGTATCGGATTTCACATGCTAGGCCTGGGGCTGGAATTGTGTCTGCCCCGTACGAAGCATATATCAGATCACTGGCAACTAATCTCTATAATCAGATAATCATGACCTAGTCATATTATCCAGATGACTGCAGTACTTAAGAGTATTAGTTATGTATCCTACGTGATCATCATCTCCATATGACTAAAGTGAAACTTTCATCTTGACATCACACCCAATACACTACAATTCTCAGTATACCCAGAAGAGGCGTACACAGAACCTGTTAAAGTCCCGGACGACCAAAACCAAAGCATACTGATTGTCGCAAGTATTAGCGATGCAAGCCTCAGGTTAAAACCAAATACACCTACCCTGATTCGGATTCCCATAGACACATAGTCATACTACCAATGAGATTCTGAGGGGTCTATCCAGAGCGAAGCTGTTCCCGTACCATCGGCAAACAGAACCTCCTATCACACTTGCATAAGTATCCAATACTTAAATATATGAGAACTATGTCGTTAAGCTTCCATAACGCGCACAAGTGCAATACTAGCCTATTCCACATTATCGATGTCCAGTCTCGATAATACTATGACTAGGGATATTTAATGATTAAACCTTTCGTGGATTAATATTGTCTCATATCTTATTAATCCGGTACTAATCATATGGACTTTTATCATTTATATATCTATGTAATCCAATTACAAAATGATAAAAGAGCAATTTTCTTTGTCACATAGTTAATTTTGTACAAGAACACCATGTTCTTTACAAAATAGTGATGTTATGGGTCATAATTGTCCAACAATCTCCCACTTGGCCTATAGCCAATCACTCAAGTGTCTAACACTTGAACTATGTACGGGTCGCTCATGCTTATGCTGAGATATCGCTTTCATCAGCGGATTTACAAGGTCATCATCTGATGCGATTTATTCGATCATCACATTACCACGATGTATGATCTCATGAATCAGATAAAATCGTCGAAGTACATACTTGGACCGTTGATGAGACCGTAATTCTTTAGCCTGTGTTGTAGCCTAGCTCAGCTGCTAACAGAACTACTCCTAATCCAATTAGGAATTTTATAAATTTAAAATATTTCTTTTGCGGCCTCAGCTGCAGCAATGTATTCCGCTTTTATTGAATCAGCAACAATATCTTTCTTGGAAGATTTCCAGCTCATTGTTATGTTGTTCAAACAAAATTACGTACCCTTATTGCAACTCAAAGCCGCCTTTACCGGTTTGGAAACTTGCAACGGTGAACCTAGTCACTTCAAGTTCTCCTTCTCCATATCAAAAGAAAGCATCATTAGTTCGTCTAAGATACTCAAGAATTTTCTTTACATCAATCCAGTGACCATCACCTGGATCGGCCTGATAGTGAATCCACATGCTCAAAGCATATGAGACACCAGGTCACGTACACCAACACTTTTAGATCTATCCTAGTAGATCCTTATTCCTAGAATAAAGGTTGCCTCTCCCAAGTATTTCATGGAAAATTTTAACGAAAGCTAAGCTTTCACCGATTGTGATATGGGAATGTTATTGCTTAGAAGCAATACATCATCAATGTATATGACAATCATTGTCAGTGTGCTCCCACTAACCTTGTTATATACACAAGAATCATCATCGTTTTGAATGAAACTATATATCATTATGATCTCATCAAAATGTTGGTTCCAAGAACGCAATGCTTGCTTCAATACAAGAATGGATCAAATTAACTTGCAAACCTTGTTTGCATGTTTTGGTGTGAAAACACCGTCAGGATGTTGTATGCAAACATCCTCCAAAATGTTTCCTGTTAAGGAAAGCGGTTTTTGACCTTCAGCTGCCATATTTCATAAACAAAATATACAGCAATAACAAGCATTATCCGTATGGATTTAATCATGGCAACATGTAAAAGGTTTCGTCGTAATCAACACCATGTTGATGATGATACCCTTTCGCTACAAGCCTAGCTTTGTACGTTTGTATGTTGCCATCCATGTTTGTCTTCACCATGAAGACTCATTTGCTACCAATAGGCACAATGCCTTCTGGTACATCAACCAGTGTCCAAACTTGGTTGGTATACATGGAATCCATTTTGGACTTCATGGCACCTTGCCATAGAGCGGAGTCGATACCTTGTATCATTTCCTCATACATGGCCGGTTCATCTTCCCCAGTAAGATTAATATCTACATGAGGTGAGATTAGAAACCCATACCTCTTAGGTTGTTTCCTGACTCTCTCCGACCTACGTGGTCTTTATGTATTAGAAGATGTGGTACAGATTCATCCCTGATGAATTGTTCGTGTTTCGTTAAGGGATCGGTGCCAGGAACAGTATTACTCCGATTTTCATCAAGTTCTACTTTCCTCCCACTTACCACTGCATTTAGGTATTCCTCTTAGGAAAACCGCATGGAGAGCAACAAATCTCTTGTGAGTTGTAGAGGTAATATCCTTTGGTTTCCCTAGGATAACCAATTACAAATAGGCACTAATCTGATTTGGGTTCTAGTTCGTACCATCCAAACATATGCCCAGTATTCCCAAATATTCAGGAATGTGAAACCCGGTTTCTTTCCTGTCTATATTTTATATGGAGTCTGTCCAACATACTTTTACGGAACCTTATTCAAAATAAGTGTTGCACTGTTCAATGCATATCCCGTGAAGGAAATTGGTAGCTCAGTGCGACTCATCATTAACCTTACCATGTCCAACAAAGTTCGGTTTCTCCGTACGGACACACCATTCAATTGAGGTGTTCCAGAAGGAGTTCACTGTGAAAGAATACCATACTCTTTCAAGTAATCGAGAAACTTATTGCTCAAGTATTTTCCAATACGGTCCAACCGTAATATCTTAATACTTTTGGCCGTCTGTTTTTCTACTTCGTGTCGAAACTCTTTGAATTTATCAAAAGTTTCTGATTTGTGTTTCATAAGATACACATAACCATAACGCGATGCAACATCCATAAAGGTTACGAAGTACTCATAACCACCTCTAGCCTAGCTAGACATGGGCCCACATATGTAACCATGAACGAGGGCTAACAGCTCGGTGGCACGTACACCATTTACCACTAAAAGGCATTTTAACCACTTTGCCTAATAAACAAGAATCGTAGACGTCATATGATTTATGATCAAATCTGTCCATGTATCCATTCTTCAAAAGAGTGGATATACGAGTCTTGTTAATGTGTCCCAGAAAACAATGCCACATATAAGTCTTATCTGATTTACTCAGTTTGAGCTTTTTTGTTTGTCATGTTATATGTTTGAGATTCATTTATATTCGAAATATAAATATTATTATTCACATCTAATGTGTATATCCCAATATCATCTTTATAAACAAAACACCCAGTGTTCTAGAACATAAAGGTATACCCGCAACGGGTTAAACTAGATATATAGATAATATTTATAGTCAAACTAGGTACATTATAACAGTTTCCTAATTTAAGTACATGCCCAAAGGGCAGTTCCAAAATTTAGGTTTCCACAGCCAAAACAGCGACTCTCGTCCCGTTTCTGACTCCCAGGTCGATCTCATCAGAAGCCAGTCTCTTGCTAATCAGCAGATTCCACACATCAGTACATATGTATGTACCACATACAGCATTAAAATCGAATTTTAAAACTAGCATTGGATATGTTTATGACAAACATACCTGAAGTCGGAGCCTTGCCCGCCTTCACTTCCTTCATGTCTGTCTTGTCCATACGGCAATCACGCTTCCAGTGACCCCATTTTCCACAGTTTAGGTAGATATCTTGGGATATGTCCTTTGTCTTCCTAGAAGACAGTGACGATTTTGCCTTTGCCCGTTTTTTTCACACCCCCAGAAGCCTTCGGCCAAGCCTTGGCCTTCTGGGATGTCAAAGTAAGATGCGCCTTGCGCTTCTTGCCCTTTTGGAAGCTCTGGTTCTGCCTCCTTGAGGATAGCCATTAACTCTCCAAGAGTTTTCTCTTGGCTCATTATGAACCTGCCCCAGCACTCGGGCAGAGACTGTAAGATCAAATCTATGGAAGTCTCAGCCTTGTAGGTAATGCCCAGCTAACCCAACAGTTCGATGTCAGCAATCATCTGTGACACCTAGTGCTCGACAGATGTACCCTCTGACATACACGAGCGAAAGAGCTTCTTTTGCAATTTGTACTTCTGAGATCTAAGGTTAGATATGTGAAGATCCTTCAACTTCAACATCATACTATAAGAATCTAATACTTAGTTCTGAAGACTAAATTAAGGTGTCATTGCAGCAAGCATGACGGATTGAGCCCTAAAGTTATCATCACGATGAGTCTTCTAAAGCTCATGTTCTACTATTTGCTCAACTCCGAGCTCAGGCCCTATAGGTTTCTCTATCCAATAGAGTAACTTCTCAGCTCCCAGGACTATCGTGAGATTCATTTCCCAATCTGGAAAATTTACGCCGTTAAAGACATTATCGCCCATGATGATCTCCCTAACACTAATTTTTTCAGCCATCTCGATTGCAATAGTCCAACTATTCAATCAACGATTTTGGATATACTCAAAATGTAATGGTTATTATAGTTCTACTATACAACCAACTACAAGTGGAGTAGTATTTTAAGTACAGTCCAACTGTTCATAGAAAATAATATTCAATATTAGTACAACTAATATATATTTATAACAACGATAAATAAAAATAAAAGAGCGCGTATTGGCAAGTATTTAAACGAAATTGCAAATTTAATACTTGCCTCCCACTATTTTTCGGCAAGACTCTAACCCTCTATGAAGTACTCGGGAAACCTAGCTTCCTAGTGGGCTAGGATCCCGTTAAATAACACACAACCTTGACTTTGGCCAACAAGTTGTATGAAACTTAACTAGGTAGATGTATAAGATTAATTTGATCTCATCCAATTCCTAGATCCAGTAGATGGACCTCTAAGTCCACAACATCTATCCAATATATGTAAATATATCCAATATATTTCCTAACCTTTTCCTCTTAATCAACTAAGCCTTGGCTTTGGCTCAACAAGCTTAATGATTCTAGTTAAGCGGGACCCATTGACAGTGGGAAAGCTTCGTAATCCACTTCGATGAACTAGAAGTGACTTTGACTTTGTCCAACAAGTCACAACCGCCCAAGACATGCGATATAGAACAAAGCTTTCGTGGTTCAAACACATCCGCGATGGACAATGGTCTTGACTTTTGCCAGCAAACCAATGCCAATCTTGGATTTTGAGAGAGAACCACTCAATGGAATGAAAAACGCATAATATTTGATGAGGGTTTTTCGCGTAAATTGGCAACCAATTTATTATATTTGATTAGGTCTCATCATACACCCTTAAGAATGCATTCTAAAAGCATAATAAGACGCGAAATAAAATAATAATGATATGCGGATGGATATATAACAAATTTGTTCCTAGAACAAATATCTCTCTTTCCTCTCTCCCGCTAGCACTATTCATACTTCTACCCCATTACATAATACTATTAAAGAAACCTCATTTACATTGAGGGGAATTGGTGAGAAGAGAAATACAATGAGAAAAGAGATAATAGGCTGGACACGCAGGTCCAATTTAATAAATTCTAAATTTATTACAACAATTTCCAAAATTGCCCTCACCCTTTTAATATTCTTCCGATATACATTATTCATACAATACATCCTTTAGTATTGGTCGTCTGGAGCTTTAACAGGTTCTGTGTACGCCTGAATTGGGTTTACTGATAATCGTAGTGAATTGGATGTGATGTCAAGATGGGAGTATCACTTCAGTCATATGGAGATGATGGTCACACATGATACAGAAATAGTACTCTAAAAAGCTTCAGCTATCGGGATAGGATGACTAGGTCATGACTTCATGATTACAGAGATTAGTTACTCGGGATCTGATGTATGCTTCGTACGGGGCAGACACAGAGCCATCCCTAGGCCTAGCATGTGACATCCGATACTGGATCATATTACGCATTATATAGTATTACTACGCGTGATACATATGATATTCCTCGGTGAATATTTCTAGAGAATTAGGTAGGTACAGTGCTTTGCTAGAAGCCAACCATGTCTTGTAAATCGGTGAGAATGTAGTACGGGGTACGCACGTAATAATTTTGCGAGGCATAATTATTTAATTAAATTGGATTTAATTATGTAGCGACGGAAAATTCGTTTAATCGGAATTAAACGAACCCGGGCCCAAGTCAAGTTGTGTGTTGGAGAAGCCAACTTAAATTTTTAATTTAAAAGTGGTGGGACCACTTGACTTACATCACTTGTCAAAGTTTGATGGAAGTAATTGGCATAATAAATGAAATTCATTAAACACACAACCTACCAAGTTTTTGAAACACACAACTATTCACTCTTCTTCTCTCTTCTCATTAATTGCCGAATTCTCTCAAAAATGGTGGAAAATTTTTGCTTCAAAATTTTCAACTAAGCTAGCACTTGGAGGGTCATTTGAGGTGATAGGGAAACTCACCCAAGGGACAAACAACATACAACAAGCTTGGAGCTTCATCCAAAAGAGGATTTTGAAATTTCTCCAAAATCAATGTAAGTGATTCTGCCACTTTTACTTGATTTTTCACACACAGAATCATGTTTAGGATCTTGTGGCTTATCTTAGAGACTAACAATGGTATCAGAGCCTTGCTAAATATGATTTTGAAATCTAGGGTTCATAAACTTTAATTAGGATTTTTTTGCTTGGAGCATGAAAATTTAAAATTGAGTTGTTGGTTGATGTTAGATGATGATAACTTAGAGTTGTGTATTGTTGGATTGTTGAAAAATTGATTGGATCAAATTTCCCTTAAATCAGTACATTGGCCGAATATCACCCTAGTTTTAACTCATGGTATTTTTTCAATTTTAACACTTGGATGTGTTAATGGCATGAAATATATGTTGAATGTTGATTTAATTGGATTGAAATCAAATTGGATGTTAATTTCTTGTCAATTATCGTGAATGAGCATGTTGTTGGAGACTTGATTTTGCTTCAATTTGTATTGGACATGAATTGGAATGATTAACATGATTAATTAGATTAATTAATATTTTGGAAATGTTAGATTAATTAATTAGTTATGTAAATTACACTTAAATTAGATTAATGTAATATTTGGAATATTGTATTAATGTAAATTAGTCCCTAAAATACTAATTGGGCTAATTTGGTTATATTTGGATTAATGGGCTTGGTTGGGCCAAGTTTGGTTTTGGACAATTGGGTTGGATCCAATTGGGCCTAAACCATTTCCATAAAAATCCAAAATATGACTTTTATGCCTTTAATAATTTAATTGAGCCTAATGGGCCAAAATTAATTTATGGCAGATGGTGATTCGTAAATGGGCCAAGGCATTATGGGCCTGATCCATAATGGCCAAAAGTCTATGCCTAAAGAATTAATTAAAGCCTATTGGACCTAATAGAATTAGCATTGGATGCTAAATGGGCCTTTGAGGCCATTTGGATTGGATTTGGAATCCTTGTGTTTATCGATATAGTCATTACATACAGATTGATCCTTCATGAGTATCTCATAATGAGAGCCGGGTCAAAATGTATGTTATACCCTACTAATTAATTTTACCTTAAGTACCATTGATTCTCTAATGGATGATTTATTCATAACTATTATGAATATAAATCTTTCTATTCACAATAGAAAGACTTGATCGCTTTAATCGTTTAAGTACCAAATTAACCCTTAAGAAATATACTTCTCTACTTCTCCCAATGAGTGAACTCCATATCTATTTAAAACGTCCATAGCTACAAACCAAAACATTTCCCAAAGTACGTAGTTATTGGTCGGGATTTCTACACAACCTCACCTTTGTAAATCAAAGGACATAGCCTGTCATGCAGGAGTTCGTAGTACACTCAGGATTCAAATCAATCCATATATGATCTTCTAGTATATTGAAATAAATTTCTTTATTTAACGGATATTATAATAAATCCTTTTATTCTGGGTCCAGTCCTATATGATTACATCATATAAGGTGCATATATCTCATGTCATCACATGGACGATCTCGGATCAAGGTCGTTATACATTTATAGAATGGACCGCAACTATAGTTTAAACACAATAAAGTACATGCTTTGTTTGGTGCTCCCTATGACTATTTTAGATTACTAAATTCAGACTGAAATCCTCTTGTGTATGACACCCATACACTAAGTCTAAAGGCACATAAGTAATCAATGGTAAACTGGATAATTTATAATATGTGATTTAAATCAAAACAATTGATAAATGAACAATGCATCTTTTATGTCAATGAACACTTCCGTTTACACATTACATGAAGCTCTAGGGCATATATCTCAACATCCACGAATTAGCTTTAAGGTGGATACGCTTCAAATCCTAGAGTCCATAAAGCTGAGGTTACCTTCTTCAATGAAGAGGATCGACTGGGTTGTACATGGATGGATGGACTTCTATTAGCTTTCTGTCAGAGATGGTTTTTGCTTCGCCATTCTTAGTCTAGCTTGGGAAGTATTGGACAACTATGGGATCACGCTATCAGAACTGATTTTGAGTGTTTGACTCATTCTCTTGGGGTTCCTTTTAAATACGGCCACATTCTGTACTCATATTACTTGAATGAGAATATGTCGGAGAATGGGTCTATACCACCTATTCTTGAGGCCAATGAGGGAACATCTTGTGACTGGTCTGACCACATACAATAATAGCGTCTGGCAGGATAGTTTCTACTTTTCTATTTGTTGGAAATTAATTGTAGTAATAATTTCATTTGGAAATTATTAAGTTAATTATTTGGTGTTGTTAAATAACAACAATTAGTAATGATTTCATCTTGGAAATTATTAAGCTAATTATGTGGTGTTGTTAAATAACAACAATTAGTAATGATTTCATTACTAAGTAAACACAAGAGTTGTTAATCAAATAATTAAGTAACAACAAGAGTTGTTAAGTAACAACAATTAGTAAAATGTTAAATGGGGAACAAATGGTACACCCATGATGGTAACATTTTTGGAAGGATTAGAAAAGGTCATTATGCATCCTAATTATTTGATTAATAGTAATCAATGAATAGTGACTTGATTTCTTCCTATAAATAAGACCATTTGCTTATTGAGTTAAGCAATCAATTAAGTTTGATTAAGAGGTCTCTACAAGTTTAAGGTATGCAATTGTGTTGTGGTTAGTATAGATTTATTTCAATTAGCATGTAAATAAATCTAGGACTAGTAATACATGTATGGTTAGATCCTAAGAGGACAAACATGTAAATATATTAGGGATTATGTTTCCTAACATTGGTATCAGTAGCTTAATTACATGTATTCTAGTTGGATTAAACAAAAATTGCATGAACATGTATGATTAATTAAGAAAATGCTTCTGTTTTTGTTTTTACAAAAATGATTTTCTTCCAACTTTGGGCAGTAATAACTCTCTGTAGAAAATTGATAATCGCATGTTCAAATATGTTTTGAAAACTAGGTCATGAGATCTTCAATTTGGTATATCATTTGCTTAATTTGGATTAAAATTGAGAAAGATATGGACCCTAGAAGTTGGCTAGATGAATCTGTTTTTACCCAGAAAAACACTCCCAGAAGATCTGTACTACATGTCATCCGGTCTTTAGGAAATAGGACGACAAGTCGTCCGAATAAGTGTACGACAAGTCGTACGTGAATAATTAGCTCAACCGACATGTCATCCGCATAGAAGATAGACGACAAGTCGTCTGCTTCTTTAACATAGAAACGACTTGTCATACGGCCACCGAACAAGCGGACGACATGTCGTCTGCGCGTGTGACTTGGCCGAGGCTGGCCGGCGCGTGAGGGCGCGTGAGGGCGAGTGGGGGCCCTTGGCCGGCGCGTGGAGGCGCGTGGAGGAGCGTGTGCCACTCCTGTGGCGCGTGACTGGCGCGTGAACATTCGTGTTGGCCCGTGTTGGTCATGTCTGTATCGGTTTGCTTCAGTAATTCCGATCCGTCATGGTTAAAAGTCTAATCCTTTGTGCAAAATGTTTTAATCGACCACGATAAATTTGTTTTATCATATAAACTTTGTGTTTATGAAAATGAATATCTTTGTGATGTTTATTTTAGTCAATGTAACTTTGTGTTTCATTGTATTGATTTTTTCTTGTATTTGTTGCAGAAAAATCATGGCGATTATTCGAAGAATTGCAAAAGTGATTACGACACCCACAGACCGGGAGATGATATCAGACATGTTGATGGAAATGGCTAAATATCGAATGAGTGAAAGCGATGATATGATTTCGCATATCATCACTTTCAATAACATGTTACAGGAGTCTATCTGGGCAGGTAATTGGATAGGACAACCGAATAGATTCAGATTACTGAGAAACACTCTCCCCAAGATATGGCAAAAACAATTTACTCGTATTTGGATATTAGTAAAACGTGAGGAAAAACATGTTCCTTATAATAAAGCCATTGAGAGGTTAGCGGTTCAGTATCTACGGCATAAGGCAAATAATAATATTTTTCCTTCGATGTCCCTGAAACGTTGTAAGGATCCTAAATTTGCTATAGGTTTTCCATGGCTGTCCAAGATCAATTACGAGTTACCCAAAGAGTTTGAGGATTCGTATCCAAAAACATATATGAGTTGGGACTCTACAACTGGGAAAATTATTGTCGTAAAATATTAATTTCTTTCATGTTATTTCTGTGTGTAATGATGTGTTATTTTACGGCATGCAATTATTGTATTTATATATATGAATGTTTCATGTTGATTTTGAATTTATGTAATTAAATCAATGATTGTCATGTACAATGGTCGCATGATTAAGATGTTCTAAGAATTTATGTAATTTTTTAGAAAATGATTTTACATGATTGATTATGTTGATAATATTTTTACATTGGGTAATGGATGATGATTGGACACATAGTGGCCTTTTGACTCCAACCCCATTGAAGAATTTTATTAAACATAATTCGTTTCATGATAAAATAAATAAAAGTATTAACAATGTGCATGAATGTCTGTAGAAACTTTGTGTTTTTAATATGGCTTCCGCAACAAAGAACATTATTGCTGAACTCAACAAGGGTGATAAACTGAATGGCGATAATTATGAAATTTGGAGCATGAAAATCCAATATGTGCTAGAAGAACAAGAGGTTCTTGAAACTTTGAAAATGAGTATGGATGAACCTGAACAGGGCACTACGGCCCAACACAGGCGAGACCGAGAGGTTTATGAGGCCTGGAAGAAAAGAATTCCATTGCCCGCATTACGTTGCTGAGCAGTATGGATAATGACCTAATGAAAGAGTTCAGGAAATATGACATAGCTAAGGACATGTGGTCCACACTAGCTGAAAAGTTTGGTAGTACCTCAATAACCAAACTCAGGTCACTGACAATCAAGTTTGACACATACAAGAAACGTCCTGAGTTCACTATGTCAAAACACTTGAGGCAAATGTCAAACATGATTACTGAACTGGCAGATGCTGGACATGTTACTGTGACAGTCTGAACAGAAGTGCGAAAGTCCAGCGGTCATTCGTTCTCTTCCAAATAGCTGGGAGCATATGAAAATGCATTTGACCACAATGAGAGTATCAAAACCTTTGATGATGCCAAACGTCACCTTGAATTAGAAAGCGACCGCCTGGCGGCTGCTAAGTCAAATACTGAAGTGTATATGACAGAAACTAGCAAACCTGGGGGTTTCAAAAAGAAAAGAAAATTTCATGGTGGTGGGTTCCAGTTTGGAAAAGAACAAAATTCTTCTAAGCCAGAAAAGAAACAGAAAACCAATCAACATGGTGGTAAGGGAAACGTCCTACCAAAAAGAAAAACATGGCAAAGGTTAAATGTTTTAACTGTGGTAAGAAAGGTCATTTTGCTCGTGACTGCACTGAGCCTAAAAAGGTGAATACCTTTCGTGCATATTTAAATGAAATATGGTTTCAAGTTCAATCTTTCTAACTGAATCTAATCCTTTGTGGACTGTAGACTCATGAGCCACAGACCATGTAGCGAAGGATAGAGATGCCTTTGTGGAATTTCGACGAATTTCACCTGGGGTGAAGTGGATATATGTTGGCAACAACTCACGGGTTGAAGTCAAAGGCATAGGAACATGCAAGTTAGTCATGCATGGTGGAAAAACTTTACTACTACATGATGTATTGTTTGCTCCACAAATTCGTCGAAATTTAGTTTCTGTGTGGTTTTGGTTAATTTAGGTTTCAATTTGAACTTCCATAAATTTGGTGTTGATTTGTACTTAGGTACAATACACTATGGTTCTGGTTATTTTCTGGATGGTTTTATTGTATTAAATGTTGAATGTTTTAATCACAATTCCGGTTTTTCGTTTGTTACTTCATCTGTCAGTGATGATAGTGATGTAACTGTGTGGCATGCTAGACTTGGCCACATTGGCCAGCAAAGAATGAACAGATTAGCCAAAGAAGGCTTTCTGGGAAATATTGAAGGTGGAATTGTCAACCTGTGAATATTGCTTGGCAGGAAAAACTACGAGAAAACCATTTGGAAAATGGACTAGAGCAGAATTTCCATTACAATTAATTCATTCAGATATCTGTGGTCCAATGAATGTCAGGGCAAGGCATGGAGCATCTTATTTCATCACATTTATAGATGATTTTACTCGCTTTGGTTATGTCTATTGATTGCTCATAAATCTGAAGCATTAGAATGTTTCAAGAAATTTATGAATTTGACAGAAAATCAATTGGACAAGAAAATTAAAAGCACTACGCACTGACCGTGGTCGTGAGTACTTATCTGATCAGTTCAGAGAATTATGTGATGAAAAAGGAATTTAGTCGTCAGTTGACTACTCCTGCTACTCCTCAACAAAATGGTGTTGCGGAAAGAAGAAATAGAACTCTTCTTGAGATGGTTAGGTCTATGATGGCACAATCAAATTTGCCTATAACCTATTGGGGTGATGCATTATTAAAACTGCCACATATGTACTTAACCGAGTGCCATCTAAACTGTGTCCACCACACCATATGAGTTATGGACAGGTCGTAAACCAGATATTCACTTTCTAAAACCTTGGGGTTGTGCGGCTTATGTTCATGTGCGTTCTCACGAACATGGAAAGTTAGGCACCCAAGAGGAAAAAGAGTATCTTCATAAGATATTCTGAACAATCAAAGGTTATGTTTGCATAGGTGAACATGAAAGTGGATGGCGTGACAGAATTTGAATCACGAGATATCACATTTTTAGAAATGATTTTCCTAAGCAGGGAGGAGAGATATGTCAAGATTTATCTCTATAGATGAAACTCAAGATCACATGGATCACATGATTGGTGAACACTCGGGTTTACCTAATTCAAGTGGGAGTGATGAGAGAAATTTGAGAAAACATGATGAATCTGTTTCACATGAATCTCAAAATGATGAATTAGTTTCACACGAGTCTCATTTACGTGATCCGAGTGGAGTGATGTACATAATCCTAGTGGGAGCAATGTGCACGTCCAAATGGGAATAATATCAAAGTGAGGAATCAGTTCCACCACTAGAATCCCAATTGCGACGTAGTAATCGTATAGGCATTCCTCGACGTCGTTTCGATATCGAAGGAGAAACCTTTATATTCTACCGCAAGATGATGAAGACCTAGAGAAACATAAGAGAGGCTCTTCAGTGTCCTGCTAAGGAAAAATGGATGAAAGCAATGGAAGAAGAGATGGAAGTCAATGAGGTCCAACCAAGTTTGGGAATTGGTTGATCTACCCAAAGGACGTAAGCTGTTAAGAACAAATGGTTCTTAAAATAAAGCGTAAAGCCGATGGCAATATCGAAAGATATAAAGCACGACTTGTGGCAAAAGGGTATACGCAACAGGAAGGAATTGACTACGAAGAGACTTTTTCAC
>SKCR01009760.1:0-23166 GCA_019454045.1 Zanthoxylum bungeanum
AGTGGCTTCCATTTTTTATGTATTTCTTTCTCAACTCTGGATGCCTTCAAAAGTGCAATGACGGGCTGAATTTATAATACCTGAAAAAAGGGTGAGTAATAATAGCACTAGTATCTTCCAAAGGAAGCTTGTTAGCTAAACAAAACAAAAGAAATCGTGAAAGGTCAAAAAGTATGGATCCTATCTATGAAAATAAAGAAAATAACAAAAGAAAAGCAAATCAAAGCAATAATTAAGGCAACAGAATTGTGTACGCAATACGCCACTCGTTTGGTATATAAATCCATTAGGATGTGTCTCAAGATTTCATTCCTTACTCAGCCATCGCTAATGAATTATCTCATATTCTTGCCAAACACCATTCCTTCTGTCTTAAAATGCTTCGTTTGTGCTTTTCCTACAAAAATAACACACACAAAATTAAAAACTCTACAACATGTATACATAAAATAAAAATAGAAATTATAACAAATTGCATGGGTTGCCTCCCTGCTAGCACTAAATTTTTCGTCTTCAGCCAGACGTGACTGAAATCCATCTATCAAGGCGGTTTCAGCGTCGTTTTGGATGTCCGATTAAAGACATTCCCATGTGCGTTGCTTTTGAAGGGTCTCTTCCAACGGTAAAGTGGCAAAAAGAGTTTTGTCTCATTCAGTGCTTGTGCCACCTTTTTAATCTTTGTTGCTCCAGTGATTCCTGAAAAGAAAGAAAGAAAATCAGGAGGTCTTGTATGGTGCTTGATTTGGAATGGAAGTTCCATTCTGTCAAGCTTCTTGGTGATATCTCTGATTTGTACTCCCCGATACAGCGATGTTTCTCCTGAATGCTCTGGATTTTCAATTTGGTCAGACATTTGCTCCTTCATTTGCTCTGCTTCTTGCTCCACCTTTTCTTCACAGATGAGTTTTAAGATTTCTGCATTGAGTTCTTCATCTGTCATTGTGAAATGCATGCTCCTGAAATATCAATGTGAGAATGTAAAGAAATATCAGATTTTAGGTCTTCATCCTCTGATCTGAGTGAGCTGATTGGCTTAGGTAGATCGTCTTCAAACATTAGTGCAAAGCATTCTCCAAGATCTGCATTCTGAGGATGGAAAGTTTCATCCTTCCGTGTTGGTGCAGTTGGTACAAGTAACTCAGCTTCTTCATCCTCGTCAGAGTCAGAATAATAAAAATCAAATTGAGACTTTGTTGGTGCAGGTTCCTGAACTGATACCTCTGATTCTTGATACTGCTCAGCCTCGTCCTCTGTTATGATGTCATGATGAATCTCAGGATATTCAAAGGCTCTTCAGTATTATTTGAATTTGCTTCGTGAGATATGTGATTCAGGTTATCTGTTAATTGTCTAACTTGATCTGTATCCTCTGTATAGACGCGCTTGACTCTGAATTTTTACATTAAATTGAGCTTCCCGTTCCTCGAACAAATTTTTGAGCATGTGAATCAACTGATCTTCCTCTGATGGATCTGGTTCTTGATAAAGATCATAGATGGATGGTGGATAAGATGGAAAATGTGATGATTCTACATACCTTGAATGATTCCAATAATTCTGCCACTCTGAAAGGTATATACATTGATCGCTCGGGTGGTTACCATCACATATTACACATCTCCCCAATTCATTCTGATGAGCAAATGTAGTGTTGCTTGGTTCTGGCTTCCAGTGATAGTTGTTGGGCTGGACAACAGGCCTCAGAAAACTAGATTGTTGCTCCCGGATTTGAGGTTGTATCCTTTTCTAGAAAACTCGTAATCTTTCAAAATGTTCCATTTTTTCAATCACCTGAAAACAAAAGAAAGAAATAAAAATTGCAGATAAAAAACAAAGAAAATTAGATACAAGTAAATTAGATAGCTTCAAAATTAATAACTCAAGAAAAATAAGTCCCCGGCAACGGCGCCAAAAACTTGACCGGCGTAAACACCCACGTATAACGCAAGCGCACGTATCGTTCAAGTAGTATAAAATATCGATCCCACGAGGACTTAATTCCTACTATTGTTACTAGTTGTTGATACTATTTATTTACAAATATCTAATTGAGGGAGAAGTGAATGATTGCTTGAAATGATCTGCTTTGAAGATTTGCTAAAAAATAAATAAATAAAAAGACAAAAGAAAATACTAAGGAAAATAAAAGACTCAAAGATCTAGGGTTGTTAATCTTTCTAATATCAATTAAAAGATGAAGTAGTTAAATCATAGTTGGATAATTATTGAATTATTAATCCGGAACACTAAATTATGTAAAAGCCTCTTTCGAATGATCATTTACAAATACCTAGTTATAATCCAATTGAACCATATGTCTATGTCAATTAAATTACCTAGATTCATTAAGGTTAAGTTCCAATTATGACTACCCCCGCCCGACAGGTATATGTCTATCCTGTAAGGAAATCTATTAAAGGGTTATCTATCCTTAAGGAAGATCGTGGGTTGTTGAGACTAAGGTTTTAAACTTAAAATCCCTATGTCTAGTTCATTTTAAGTTTACCTAATCAATTTTATTAGTGATCAGTTAATAAAAAGCATTAAGATTATGACTCAACAAATAACTCTTTAATTACCCAAACTATAATCTAACCCTTTTTAAATCCGGGGATATTAGATTTAATCACAACCCTAGATATTTAACTTAGTTACAACACATAACTAAAGCTGATATAAACTTAAAAGACAGAAAATGAAATTGCAGAAAGTAATTAAAATAAATAAATGAAATGCTAAGGTAAAAGGAAATAACTTCTACTATATACTATTTAGATATCTCCCAATAATATAATATATAATCTTGTGATATTTTAAACCAACCGTCCGGAATGGCGGTATCCTGATTAAGTCAAATTCAAATATACCAGCCATAAGGCGGAACAGAAATATAAATTTAAACCACCCGACCTAGAATGGCGGTATCCTCATTAAGTCAGGTTTAACCAGTTTAAATTGAATAACCTACGACCTAGAATGGCGGTATCTTTTTATTAATTCAGATTTTAAATAGTTTATATATTATATTTTAAGGGAGATTAATCTAAATAGAAAAAGTAAAAGAATTACCTTATTACCTCAGCATAGAGACGTTACCCCCTCATGGATGGATAGAATTACTACTACAAAGCGTAAATAAAACTGAATAAAAGAAGAAAATATGAAGAACTCTTAATTTATTTATAAGGATTTCAGAGGAAGAGGTACATTTGAAACTAAAAATTCGAAATCTATTTATAGGCAAAAAAATCTAATTTTTTATTATTTTTCTGATTTTTTTTTTTTTTATTATTTTCTGTTTATTATTTTTTTATTTTTTTTTTTGGATCGCTGAATTTTCGACACGTGGCATGGTGTGCTAAAAATGAAGGCTCGTGAATCTTTGACATGTGGCATGGTGGTTAAATTACTAAAATACCCTCGGTGTCGGGATGCCCAAAATTACAAAATACCCTTTTCGCCAAATTTCACAATTTTGCTCCAAATCACCTCCAGAATATCTTGAAACTTTATTTTGGTGTCGGAATGCCCAAAAGTACCAAAATTTGTGTCGGGACGTCCAAAATTACCAAAATACCCTTTTTGCCAAATTTCACCAAATTTCACAGTTTTGCTTTAAATCACCTCCAGAATGTCCTGAAACTTTATTTATCTACAAAATAACACAAAACACATCAAAATATTCACAAAACTCAAGAAACTATACAAAATATTAAGTTAAATGAGTGGGAAATAGTGATACATTTATCACTCATCACTAAGCAAGGATACCGCCAGATTGGTCGGTTGGTAATTAAATTTTCTTACCGCCTATATGGTAGCTTTATTTTGGTTTCGCCTTTATGGCTGGTTGGACTTAATTTGACTTAATCAGGTTAACGCCTAAATGGCTGGTTGGTAAAATAATCACAAGTTAATATATTATATTAAGGGAGATATCTAAATAGTAAATAGTAAAAGTTGATCATTTTACCTTAGCATTTTATTTTATTGTAATTTACTTTTCAGCTTTTACTTTACCGCAATTACTTTTCAGCATTTTTACTTTATGTCTTTTACTTTTAAGTTTTTACTAGCCCTAGTTATGTGTTGTAACTAAGTTAGTTATCTGGGGTTGTGATGAATTCTAATATCACTGGTTTATAAGGGGTTATTTTATAGTTTGGGTAATTTAAAGGTTTACTTATTAAGTCTTAAGCCTAATGCGTCTTGTTAATTGGCCACTAATAAGATTGATCTGGTAAATCTAAAATAAACTTGACAAAGGAATTTTAGGTTTCAGCCTTAGATTTAATAGCCCACGATCTTCCTTGAGGATAGATAACCATTTAATAGATTTCCTTACAGGATAGACATATACCTGTCGGGCGGGGGTAGCCATAATTGGAACTTAAACTTAATGAATCCATGTAATTTGGTTGACATAGACATATGGTTCAATTGGGTTATACTGGGTATTTGCGTATGACCATCGACAGAGGCTTTCGCATAATTTCGTGTTCCAGGTTAGTAAACCGATTTATTACACAAACATGAAATAACCACTTCATCTTTTTA
This sequence comes from Zanthoxylum bungeanum, assembly GCA_019454045.1. NCBI lineage: Eukaryota > Viridiplantae > Streptophyta > Magnoliopsida > Sapindales > Rutaceae > Zanthoxylum > Zanthoxylum bungeanum. The sequence goes on from SKCR01009760.1 coordinate 4,558, forward strand.
AAAGATATTGGAAGATTCACAACCCTAGATAGTTTCCTAATATTGAATTTTCTTAAACCTACTTTCGTGTAATTTTATTTACTTATTTTTAAATTTAGAATCATCACCATTTCAAATCAATCAAACAACCTGTTAGATACTAGTAATCATTTGACCTCATAAAATTAATAGATTAGGTATTAAGTCCTCGTGGGATCGAAACTTTTTATACTATTTGAACGATACGTGCACTTGCGTTATACGCGTGTGTGTAAGCACCGGTCAAGTTTTTGGCGCCGTTGCCGGGGACTTATTTATCTTTCACTATTAGTTTTGATGTTAGATACCTTTAATTGTATCTAATTTCTTTTTACTTATTGTTTTTGTTTTGTTGTGTTTCAGGTTCTCAAAAACTCCATGAGACGAACTAGAAGCTTTGAACTTCGACCGCTTGACCCGGAAATTGAAAGAACCATCAGACAGTTGAGAAAAGAATGGCGAGAAGGCCAAGAAGCTTTAGTCAACATGGAACTTGAACCTTTGGAAGTTGCACCACCAATACCCATTCGAGATAGAACCATTCCGGTGGTTGACATACTCATTTTTGTATTGTACTTTCTCCCTTACCAGCAAATACGGGTGACATCAAAACATGCATTCAGATGATTCAGCAGTCAATTCAGTTTGGGGGGAATGCAACTGAAGATCCTAATGCCCACATCAACAACTTCCTGGAAGTTTGCGGCACTTTCAATTACAACCGAGAAGCTAAAGAAGCAATGAGACTGCGGGTTTTCCCATATTCCTTGAAGGACAGAGCTAAAGCTTGGCTACATTCACTACCAGCAGGTTCCATCACAACTTGGAACACTTTAGCCACCAAATTTCTTGCAAAGTACTTTCCACCAGCCAGAACTGTAAAGCTGAGGAATAACATCACAACCTTTGTGCAACAAGACTCAGAAACTCTCTACGAAGCTTGGGAAAGGTACAAATATTTGATCCGGAAATGTCCTCACCATGAGATTCCAAAATGGCTTCAAGTCCAAACTTTCTATAATGGACTTTCTGGACTGATGAGAACCACAATCGATGCTGCTGCTGGAGGAGCTTTAATGGCAAAAGGAGAAGATCAAGCCTGGGACCTAATCGAAGAAATGGCCAACAACAATTCCTTGTGGCCAACAGAAATGAGCATGATCCAAAGAATTACAGGAATTTATGAAAGTGGAACCAATACAGCAGTCAACGCCAAGCTGGATCGGATATGCAAATTCATGGAGACTTTTACCACTGGATCCACAAGTTCACCATATGGAGGAGCACCAGAGCCGAACCAACTTGAAGAGACGGTGAATTTTGTCAACAATTTCAACAGACAGAGGAACAATCCATATTCCAACACCTACAACCTAGGGTGGAGGAATCATTCCAATTTTTCATGGAGCAACAATTCAGGGCAAAAGAACAATCCACCACCTGGATTCCAACAGCAGAACTATCCACCACCTGGATTCCAGCAACACAACAAAGGCCATGAGTAGGCAAATGAACCAGGAATAGCATAAGTGCTCACTCAGTTAAAAAAGTACGATGCTATGTTTCAGAGCCAATCTGCTTCCATCAAAGCACTGGAGAATCAAATCGGACAACTGGCCAATGCTCAGAGTTACAGACCGCCAGGGAATCTTCCCAGCAACACAGAACCAAATCCAAGGAACATAAGGAATGAGCAGTGTCATGCCATCATGTTAAAAAGTGGTACTGAAATCAACAAAGATGTTGGAGCCAAAACAATTGTTGAGGAAGTTCCAAAAGAAACAAAGCAACAGATGGAGGAAAAAGAAGCAAAGGAAAAAAGAACAGATCACTCCACCTCCACCTTTTCCTCAACGTCTTCAGAAAAACAAACTGGACAAGCAGTTTGCTCGATTCCTGGAGGTGTTCAAAAAGCTTCACATCAACATTTCATTTACAAAAGCCTTGGAACAAATGCCCAGCTATGTAAAATTCATGAAAGACATTCTTTCACGAAAATGGAGATTGGGAGATTACGAGATAGTAACATTGACGGAAGAATGCAGTGCTATCATTCAAATGAAGCTTCCCACAAAGTTGAAAGATCCTGGCAGTTTTACCATTCCATGCATCATATGAGAACATAACTTTGGTAAGGCTTTATGTGATTTAGGTGCAAGTGTTACTTTATGCCTTTTTCTATTTTCAGGAAACTGCAGATTAGAGAAACAATGCCCACTTCAGTCTCTCTACAACTTGCTGATAGAACGCTCGTATTTCCAAGAGGCGTAGTTGAGGATGTGTTGGTCAAGGTTGACAAATTTATTTTCCCAGCAGATTTTATTGTCCTTGATATGGAGGAAGACGCAGATGTGCCAATCATCATCGGGAGACCATTCTTGGCTACAGGTCGAACCATCATTGATGTACAAAAATGAGAATTAACCATGAGGGTACAAGACCAAGAAGTAACATTCAATGTTTTCAAGGCCATGAATTTCCCAGATGATGAAAAGAAGGAGGAATGTTTCAGACTTGATGTGAAACACAGTACCATTCAGAACTCCAATGCAATGCAAAGTTCTACTGACAAACTTAAAACATGTCAATTGCCTGTGGAGCCTAAAGATAAAACGTCTTTTGCACTGAAAAAGCCAATTCTTGCACTACAAGCAACAGAAGAGAAAAAGTTTCACCAGCTCAACGAATTGGAGGAATTTCACAATCAGCATTTTGAGGATGCCAAATTGTACAAAGAAAAGGCAAGGAAAAGACATGATGAGAAGTTAGTACGCATACAACTGGAACCAGGGCAGAAGGTACTGTTAAACAAATCAAGGGTGAAATTCTTCCCATGGAAGCCAAAATCACGGTGGTCAGGTCCATTTGTGATCACCAAAGTTTTACCAGACAGAGCCGTTGAGATACATGATCCCGACTCCAACAAAACATTCAAGGTTAAAAACAAGCGTGTTAAGCACTACTGGGGAGAATCATTTGAGCGACAAAAAGAAAGTGTCACACTTTCAGATCCAGCTTAACGATCGAGAAGTCACGTCTAGCTGACGACGTTAAACTTAGCGCTCGCAGGGAGGCAACCCATGCAATTTGTGTATATATTGTGATCTGGTATGTTTTATTTTTGTGTGTTTTATTTTTGCAGGTAAAGTCATTTCACGATGGAAGAAGCTCTCGCAAATCTTCACAAGCAATTTCCTTCTCTCCCTCAAAAATTTCTGATGAAAGTCTACAAAGCTCGCTTGGAACGGATGATGTTACTGATGATCAAAGGTATTCCTACTGACATTTGTTGGATTATTGAAGCACGGGTCCGATTGGAAGGTGAGTCTGACTCTTTTATTTCACATCTGCCTGTTAGGAAGGAGACCTATGCTAAAAAAAAGAGAAGAGCCAAAAAATGTGTTTTGTTATAAATGTGCTCGTATGTTTTGTGATACTCATTGTCGTTCTTTAGGAATGGTGTCTGATAACCGCGAAGATAAGATTAATTTCATTAGGGATTGCTTGAGTAAGGAGTCTTTGGATGATATATCTAAAACTCTTGAGACGCATCCCAATGGATATGTGTATCACGAAATTTGTGTGTTATATGCACAATTTCAAAAGGAAAGACAACAGTTAAGTCTTGGGAATCTGACTCAAAAAGACACTGTTTGCCATTTATAAGAAAATTGGATGGGAAGCTTGTCCTTGACGCATAGACGTTAATCAAGCCGCTACTTTTCTTGTAAATATTATATCTCTTTGTCTTTTCCTAATAATTGTAATTTGTTTAGTTGTTTTCTTTTATTTTCTCCAACAGGATCCAGACCTTTTTTACTATCACGATTTATTTTACTGTTAACTAATAATTGTCATTTGGCAAGTACTAGTGCTATTATTTTACTCTCCCTTTTTCAGGTGTTATAAATTCAACTAATCATTGCACTTTTGAAGACATCCAGAGTAAAACATGGAAGCCACTTCAAGAATATGAGTTGAAAATATCTGTGTGTTTTGCGGTACTAGTGTTGGTGTTAAGCCACAATACGTAGAAGCAGCACATGAATTGGGTCGAGTCTTAGCTGCAAGGAATATGCACTTATTATATGGCGGTGTCAATCTTGGACTAATGGAGATCGTTTCAAAGGCCGTACAGCAAGGAGGCAGTCACGTTTTGGGAATCATCCCAAAACCCTTGGCAGAGGCAAATCTTATTGAACCATCAAACGGAGAGGAACTGATCGTGCTAAGTATGTTTGAACGATTGGTAGAAATGATTAATCGTGCTGATGCTTTTATTGCTTTGCCAGGTGGCTTGGTACATTGGAGGAAATTTTTACAGTGTTATCTTAGGCGAACCTGAACATACACCAGAACCGCTTGGACTGTACAATGTGAAGGATTTTATGATTTTCTTTGTGTGTTTCTTGATGATGCCCGAGAAATGGGTTCGTGTCAAAACCTATGAAAGAACTCCTCTTTACTGCCAGAACTGCTCCGGATCTAATTGACCAAATCTTAGCTTATAACCACAAATTGACTGACTCTATCCTTTCAAAGATAAATTGGTCCGAGGACGATCGTGGTAAGAGGCGTCGGATTAATTTGGATCTTAACCTTTAATTTCCTGTAGAATTTCAGCTAACCAGGTATTATCTTCTAAACTCTTCTTCTATTGTTTAAGACATTGGGGACAATGTCTCATTTAGGTTTGGGGGAGGGAATTAGTTGATCAGTACCTTGTTTTTAGTTGTGTGTTGTTTTTTAATTTTAGTCCAAATTTTTTCAAAAAATACAAAAAAAAAATGAAAAATTTTCAAAAATTACAAAAATATTTTGCGTTTTTGTGTTTTTTGTTTTGACTAAAAAGGTTAAATTGGTAAGAGATAGCTGAGTAAGGAGTTTTCACTCCTGAGACGTATCTCAAACCTATTTCGGAACAAGTTAATTTTTGTTTATTTCCTTTTGAATTATTTAATTTGTGAATTCTCCATAATACTGACTAAAATGGATCTTCATATACTCAATTGGCAGATATTATCATCATGCATGGTAACATACGGACATAAGCTATAATTGAAAAGTTTTTAATATTCAATGCTCTAGTTTAATTGGAGGAAGCATCTCAAAAAGAAATGGAGTAAAAAAAAGTGTCTGAGGTCCGAGTTATTAAGTCTGTAAGGGTGTTTTAACACCTAGTGCCCTAAAGCCAACTGGTTTGGGATTCACTGGCCCAAAGCTCGCTACATGGATCAAAGATACTGCAAATATATATATATATATATATATATGAAGTCTGAGTAATTAAGTTCGTAGGGGTATCTTAACACCTGATGCCCTAAAGCCAACTGGTTTGGGAGCCACCGACCCAACACTCGCTACATAGATGGAAGATATTGTATATAAATAAAAAAAATTCAAAAATCAAAGAAAAAATCAGAAAAATGAGAAAAATTATTCCATTGCTCTAAAAAGGTATGAATTCTGATAAAACTTTAGAACAAAAATATTACTCTCTTATCAATGCACTTGTGACTGTTGTGGGCAAAAACGAGTTGTTTAATATTTTGTTTGCTGTGTATATGGAGAATGGTAAAATAATCAGAGAATTTACTTATTCGGTAATTTAGAAAGAAAGAAAAACACTAGTAACTTGGAGTAGAAGTTTCACCTGATTAGTCATTAACTTCTTTATTCTCTTTTCTCTTGTCTTTTTGCTTTTTGTGGCATTAGTTTCACTACCTTTTTACTTTGTAATATGTTTGTGGGTATCATTGCTGTAAACCCTCACGAGACTACAACTCGTCCACTAGGGACTGTTGATAATATGACCCATAGGCGTCACTATTTGTACAGATCATAGTGTTGTGTACAAATTAACTATGTGACAAGGAAATTGCACTCTCATCATTTGTGATTAGATCACCATAGATGTATAATGAAAAGAGGTCCATATGATTAGTTCCTGGATTGAGAATGATATGAGACAGTATCAGTCCACGAAGGATTAATCATTAATATCCCTAGCCGGAGTATTATCGAGACAGGACATCGATAATGCGGAATAGGCTAGTATTGCACTTGTGCGCGGTGTGAGGGCACAACGGCATAGTTCTCATATATTTAAGTATTGGATACTTATGCAAGTGCTGTAGGAGGTTGTGTTTCACCGATGGTACGGGAAACAGCTTCGCTCTGGATAGACCCCTCGGAATCTCATTGGTATTATGACTATGTGTCTATGGGAGGCCGACATCAGGGTAGGTGTATTTGGTCTTAACCTGAGACTTGCACCGCTAATGCTTACGACAATCAATATACTTTGATTGAGGTCGTCAGGGACTTTAACCGGTTCTGGTACGCCGATTTTGGGTATATTGAGAATCGTAGAGTATTGGGTGTGATGTCAAGACGGAAGTATCACTCCAGTCATAGTGGAGATGATGTCACGCAAGATACGGTATTAGTGCTCTTAAGTGTTGCGCAACCATCGGGATATTATGACTAGGTCATGCATATCCGATTATAGAGACTAGTTACCAGACATCCGACATGTGCTTCGGACGGGCAGACACTTATCCAGCCCCAGCCCTAGCACGTGACTATCCGATACTGGGCCGATATACACAATACTTAGTAGACTACGCCTGATATAGATCTTAAATATTCTTATAAGAATATGTCCGGAGATTGGGAAGACTTGGTGCTTTGCTAGGAGTCGACCTTGTCTCGTAAATCGGTAGAACGTAGTACTTGGTACGTACGTGATTCGGATACTCCGACGACCGTATTTACTGCCAACATATCCGGGGATCTCATGGGTCGCTTCCCAATAATCCACCGATGACGCATAACTCGCACTCTTAAATAATCTGGGATTATATAGAAGAGAGAGAAAATTAATATAGGATTAATTACGAAGATATTTTTATCTAGGATAAAATATCATCTAGAGAGAGATAATGATTAATTTGGAATTAATCGGTAAATTAATATATTCGATATATTAAATGAAATTAGATTTCGACGCGGAATTAAAATTAGATTTTAATTCGGGCGAACGAATTAATTTAGAATTAATTTGTTAGCAACGTGAATAGTGAATTCGCTAGGCGTAATCATTTAATTACGACGCGACGGAAAATTCGCTAATTGAGAATTAGCGAACCCGAGCCCGAGTGTGATTGCGAGTGCATTCGTATTTCGAATACGAGTGCGGCGACGCAAGTCACATCAAGCGTCGAATCATTCGTCACATCAAGCGTCGAATCAAATGTCACTTTGAGTGATGTGATTGATTGATTGAAAGACTTACATCACTTTATTAAAGTGACAATGAATAGTTGATGTAAGTAGGTGTAATAGTGTTTGGAGGGAAAAGCATTTACTTTTGGTTTTATTTAATCAATTAAGTAATTGGTTTTAATATATTTTTTCTTGGAAAATATATAAAGGCATTTTTGGAAAATGCTTTACCAACTAACACACAATTTCTTCTCTCTCATTTCTCTCCTTCAAACTCACGCCCAAATGGGCAGTAAGCTCACTGTTTTTGAAGCCAAAATGGCGTGAGCAATGGGGAAGCAAAGAGTGGATTTTATGGTAAAAATCCAAGTGCTAGCACACTTACGAGACTTGCGAAGGTGGTAGGGAGGTTCACCCATGTGCCGGGATCCGTCCGACGAAGCTAGGAGCTCCGTTTCGCAGCTCAAAATCAGAAAATGGAGGGCAGTGAACTGCATGCAGTGGGCGTCCTTGGCAGTGAGCAAAGTGGCTTCATTCGTCTTCAAATCATCTCAACCGATCGATGTGAGTATTCCGCTACCTCCTTTGATGTATTCACACATGATTTCATGTCTTGTTTGATCTTGGGACCTAGAATAAACCTAACAATGGCATCAAGAGCTATAGGTTCAAGCATGAAAATTGTAGGGCTTAAAATTTGGGTAAATTTGTGTTGAGCATGATTTGAATAAATTGATTGTTTAAGTATGCTTATAACATGTCTAATTCACACATGATTTCATGTCTTATTTAATCTCCCTTAAATTATATATTCATTATTTAAAATATTGACTTAATGAGGATACGCTATATTATTGGTGGTTGGTAATTCATTTTAAACTGGTTTAAACCTGACTAAGCAAGGATACCGCCAGATTGGTCGGTTGGTAATTAAATTTTCTTACCGCCTATATGGCAGGTTTTATTTTGGTTCCGCCTTTATGGCTGGTTGGACTTAATTTGACTTAATCAGGTTACCGCTTATATGACTGGTTGGTAAAATAATCACAAGTTAATATATTATATTAAGGGAGATATCTAAATAGTAAATAGTAAAAGTTGATCATTTTACCTTAGCATTTTATTTTATTGTAATTTACTTTTCAGCTTTTACTTTACCGCAATTACTTTTCAGCATTTTTACTTTATGTCTTTTACTTTTAAGTTTTTACTAGCCCTAATTATGTGTTGTAACTAAGTTAGTTATATGGGGTTGTGATGAATTCTAATATCACTGGTTTATAAGGGGTTATTTTATAGTTTGGGTAATTTAAAGGTTTACTTATTAAGTCTTAAGCCTAATATGTCTTGTTAATTGGCCACTAATAAGATTGATCTGGTAAATCTAAAATAAACTTGACAAATGAATTTTAGGTTTCAGCCTTAGACTTAATAGCCCACGATCTTCCTTGAGGATAGATAACCATTTAATAGATTTCCTTACAGGATAGACATATACCTGTCGGGCGGGGGTAGCCATAATTGGAACTTAAACTTAATGAATCCATGTAATTTGGTTGACATAGACATATGGTTCAATTGGGTTAAATGGGTATTTGCATCTGACCATCGACAGATGTTTTCGCATAATTTCGTGTTCCAGGTTAGTAAACCGATTTATTACACAAACATGAAATAATCACTTCAAATTTTCTAAAGATATTGGAAGATTCACAACCCTAGATAGTTTCATAATATTGAATTTTCTTAAACCTACTTTCGTGCAATTTTATTTTACTTTTTTTAAATTTAGAATCATCACCATTTCAAATCAATCAAACAACATGTTAGATACTAGTAATCATTTGACCTCATAAAATTAATAGATTAGGTATTAAGTCCTCGTGGGATCAATACTTTTTATACTACTTGAACGATACGTGCGCTTGCGTTATACGCGTTTGTGTAAGCACCGGTCAATACCCCTAGATCCTATTTTCAGAGTTTTGAGGGTAGCATAGATCTGTACCCCCAATTCTAGTTCAATGGCTTGGGGGACGTCGATACGTAACGCCCCAAGACCACCCGTTTCATGGACATGAGTGGCATGCTTTGGGGGACGGCGATACGTAACGCCCCAAAGTCATGGATTTGCACTTCTGGCTCTAGTTCGGCGTATGGGGGGACGACGATACATAACACCCCCATACGTCAAGTTTTTCAGAGACATATCAATTTTCAGAGATCAAATTTTAGAAACAGTTTTCAGAAAATAGACATTTCAGAAACTATTTTCAGAATAGATTTTTCAGATACAAGTTTTCAGAACCAGACTTTCTAAAGTAGATTTCAGAAAGATAGATTTAAAAAAAAAAACGATTTCAGATAATGATTTCAGAAAAAGAGTTTTCATATAAAGTTATTTCTTGAACTTTGGTTTTAAAACCAAATGATCTTACATCAGTATTTCAGTTTTCATCCACTCACTTAGATCGAACAATGATCTAACCCCCCACACTTCCAGTCTTCTTATTTTGCAGATATTCTCGGAGGACGAGCTCGGGAGGACGGATACTGATGCAGTCATTAGAGGATCTAAGTCCGCCAGAGTGTGTATAGAGTTTTAACATTGTCTGTGTCAAAGTGAAAATTTTATGTCATGCACTGTATTGAATAAGTTATTAAAATATGCTAATGTTTTATTATCAAGTTGTGACATGTAGTACATTATATGAGTATTTAAGATGTATTTCATGTCGTTTAGTTGGGGCAAAGGTCCCTATGCATGAGTTTTTATGTGAGATAAGATTAGTAAAAGTCAGAAGTCAGAGGCTCAGGGGAATAGTACGGCCTATTCCCTGCTGGTAACATCTCCCAGATCGGGGATGTTACAATTACCGGCAAAAATTTAAAACCATGACGCAATGCATGTCATTACCCAAATAATTTATGCATTAAACGTGATATGAGCGATGCGATGAATATAAACCATATGCACGATAACAAGAAACAATCAATATACATTTTACAGTAAACATATATAACTATACTAAATAATCGACTCCAACATCATTCAACAATCACGACAAACATACCACTCAATTCAACACATAAGTCCCGTGGTACAGTTGGAAAATTACTTACCTCTACGAGATTTTCACGCAGTGCGTACTTAGTTCGTTAACATGTTCCTGTAGGGAACGATTTTCCTCACGCAACAGAAGCGACTTAGACACTCGGAATCGACCTTGAAAAAAATTTCTGCTCTCCTCACCTTAATCCATAATTTTTCTTCCAAAAATTCTGCTCCAAATAGCTCTTGAACCTCTCACGCACCAGCCTTGGATGAGCTCATGAACCAGTCACGAACCAAGCTGTTATGCATGAATCAATTACCAATTACCTTGGACCAGCTCTGTGACCCTTGGTCTCCCATTCATCTTACACGCTACTTTTAATTATTTTGTCTAATGCGCAATTTGATCGACAAAGATTATCCACATGTGCAAATTTAATCAATTGTCGTGACACCAATTGTCAAAGTAACAGTACATGATACGCTTATATATATTGCATTTGATAATAGCTTTTGAACATCAATAGACTCCAACACCAATTGATCAAAGTAACAGCACATGATATACATATATTTATTCATTCAATAATACCTTTTGATCATCAATTTGTTTGAAGATAATCCATGTGCTTGAGCTGATCGAATAGTTCCTTTGCTTGATTGCCGAGCCATGGACGTGTGATAAGAATCGGTCACCACTCAATCTTCCATATTATAACTCATCATCAGAAATTTATAAGGGTGGGCTCAGGATTAACTCATTTGCATCAAGAAAATTTTCCTCCATATTTTAACTAATTCATTTTGGATGATTCTTGAGCAATATTTATATTTATTTATTTATTTGTGCAGAATTTTTTAAAAATTATCACAATCTTCAGCGGGGTGTTACAATCTAAGAATTTTACGGACTTAGATTTGAATTACAAAAGTGTGGTAGCGGAATTTCAATTTTCTGCCTAATCATTAAAATCCTCAGCTCAATGGCTAACTTCGAAAATTCACTACAATTAATTGAGATAAAATCAAGAGCTGAAATTTTAATAAAATGGATCTTAGTTTGTCTAGTTTATGTCGATTTTTACGGACCTCAGTTTCGATACTCAAGCTCTAAACCAAGATTCAGGGGCTGTTCAGAAAACAAACTGGATGTAGTTGGAGCAGTTCACCTAACTTCAAATTTTGGTTTGGCTTCATCATAATTCCAAAAATTCTGATTTTTGGATATGTTATTCTCTCATGTACCTAATTTATACAGAATTTTACGAATCTTAATTTCGACCTACAGAACTCATTTTATAAGTATATCTTCACAGGCTGCTTAGTTAAGACAGAAACTAAAACATCTGCAGGGCAGCCATGTTTGAGAATCAGCCACAATTACATCTTTCATCAGAAAATTCTGATTTTTGGATATGTTGAACCTTAATATGTCTATTGTACTTATAAATTTACGGTTCATCAAACGGTGCTCAAAAATTTATTTAATAGCCGAAATGTTATGACCTATTCATATTGCACTGGAGACTAGAACTCACTGCCGAGTCCTTTTATTTACTGCCCCATTTCACCCTTTAATTCAGACATTACTAGTATCCATTAAAACACTACAATTACATATTACATTATCATGCATAAAACAAAAATAAAATCCATCCCTTTTTGCTGCAGAAGTCAACTCCCTAAAAAAGTGTAACATCCCAGATTTTCGGGACAGTTCTGGAAGGTTCCTGGACTGAAGTTACAGTCTCGAAACAGAATGATAATAAAGAATAAGAGTTCAAGCAATGTTATATGGGTCGGAATAATATAAAGTGAAGATTTATCGCATTAAAGAAACTTGTCGTCTCAAAAATCAGTTACGCAATTTTTATTATATGCGTAAAGTTTGCGGTTTCGGTCACGGAAATAGCAAAAAAACTCCGATTGAGTTGATTCTTGAACCATCAGACTCGTTTTTCCAAGACGAACAACTTTCATGTTGAACACTTTTCGAAAATCACGCAGAAGTGCTTCAAAATTGTTGATTTTCGAAAATACACTTTCAAGTGGGGGCATTTTGGTAATTTTCGGATGGGGATATTTTGTGTTATTATTATTATTCATTTCAAAAAAGAAAAGAAAACAAAAAAAATAAAATAAAATAAAAAGAAGAAACCAGAGAGAATCACGTGAGAGAGAGGGAGGAGAGAGAAAGGGGAGAGTGTAGCCGGCGAACGGCCATCCGGCCACCCCCGACGTTGCGCGCCGGCACCACCGGCTTCGTCCAGAGCATTCCGGCCACGTGGTGGCCGGTGATTCACCGTTGGGTGGGCGGAACGGCGAGAAAATGGAGAAGAAAGTCGCGGAAATGGGTTTGATGGTTCCGACTCGTCGGTTCGTTTCACGGCTTGAGCCACCCGCCAAATCGAAGCCCTCGACGAGTACTACGGGATGGTGGTGACGATTTCTCTGATTCGTGCCCAGAATCACACAAAACGAGGAAGAAAGCCGCGCGTGAACAGTAACCCCACGTGAACAGTAGCTCTGATCGGAATTCCGTCGATTTCAGCGCGTTCGTGGGATCATTTGGAGTCCGTTTATAGCCTTGAAATCTTGGTAAGAGCTCTCGGTAAAAAGTCGTTAATTTCAAGTTTTCCGCTAAATATTCGAATGTTTCCAGTAGTTTCGTAGAGTAGCGTAGTGATACAATTTGAGTTTTTTGAGCTTTAGTATGTTGAATATGTGCTTTTCATAGAATTCGAGTGAGAACGGATTAAATTTGATCGATCCAGTAGATAAAGCGGGTTTTCGGTGAAACCAGGTTTCTCACTCGATTGAGCGTTGATGACCGGGATATGACATAAATAAGATATTGCGAGAGTAATTGAGTAATTCCAGATAAGTTCGGAAGGTCCAAGATCCTTACGCAGTGTTTGCGGAAACTTTTCTGCAAGATTTTCCGCAAACGCGTAAAATGAGAATCTAAGCTATTTTGCTAGTTTAGAATAATATATAAGGATATATTAGAGTAATGAAGTTTGAACGGTAGAATCAGAAAGGATTCGTGTATTCCGGGAAAGTCCGGAAGTTTATTATAGATGAGTAGGAAGTTCCGCAAATAGCGGTTCTGACCATGTTTTGTTATTTGTTTTGACAGATCGGACCAGGATTATGAGTGTTCGCCTAGCCAGGTAAGTAATCCATGCGATGAATACTTGTGACGTGATCTGTTTGAATTTAGACAATAAAGAAATTTTATAAGTATATGTATAACCATAAAACAGAAAGTATATATATATATATATATATATATATATATATATATATATATGTATAAGTAACTAAGATACTAGGAAGCCTAAGATTGAAAAGTATAAGAATGATAAGGTATATGCGTATACATGAAATGTGAGCAAATACATATGAGTAGAATATAATGATACCTGAGATTTGGAGGTTGTAGAAACTAAATCTAGGGAATGAGATTAAACTTAAAGAATGATAAATTTAAGAAAGTAAGCATGTATATAGTATGTATGTATTTTGTGTACAAGTATCTTGATGCATGTTTAAATGAACATAGAGTATATGTGTATATGAATATATGTAAATGAGATCTTTGAGCACAAGTTGATATTTGGGAAATGGTTAAATAAGTTTAAGAACTGAGAATTTGAAGTCTGTATATGTTTGAAGTTTGATATAGTAGAAGAGCTTTGGTTGCGTGTGTGTAAGCATAATTATGGAATTGGTGAGTTGGTATGAGAAGTGTTTGCACAGACATTCTTGTAGCTTGAATGCATGTGATTTGAGGTTATGAGTTTGCATAATAGTGAGGGATGTAAATGTGTATATAGCATGTTATGAAATCATTAACTTGATATGAGCAATGTCTTCAGATGTATGTGTACAATTAAGTATAGCCGTTAACTGATATAGCAAAGAAGAATGTAAAATGTTATGATATGATAATATGGTTGAAATGTTAATATATGTTAACTTGAGCATGTTGATATATATGTTTGTAAGTATATATAAATATGACTATATAAAGATAAGTTTTGTGTGTGCATAGAGTGTGCATGTATATGAATGATTTCAATGGGTCATAGATATGCATGAATAAATGCATGTACATATATGATACTATAAGATAAGCACATAATAAAGTATGGTTAGGGTAAGTGAAAGCATAAGAAATGAGTATGCATGTGTGTGTTATGATTTTTAGAAAATTGAGTTAAAGTTAAGAATGTTTTCGAAATTCAAAGTGTTTAAAGGAAAAGTTCCAGATGTTTTTGAAAGAAATGTATTTCAGAAAATGTTTCTTACAATTTTAAGATTTAAACTTGAGTTTTATATTTTCGGGGTACGAGGGAAAAACTCACCCCAGTATGTAACTTGTGATACAATTGGAATTGACGGATACATAAGACATGTGCACATGTAGAGGACTGGGGGACGGCGATACGTAACACCCCCAGATCCTAGTTCAGGACTAGGGATGACAGTTGCCCCGAAATCTTGGTTTCAGAGCTTGGGTGATAGCATAAATCCGCACCCACAGTTCTAGTTTGTGGCTTGGGGGACGGCGATACGTAACGCCCCAAGGTCATGGATTTACACTGCTGGCTATAGTTAGGCGTATGGGGGGACAGCGATACGTAACGCCCTCATACGTCCAGTTTTTCAGACAGAGACACATAATTCAGAGAAAGTTTTCAGTTTTCAGATACAGATTTCAGTTTTCAGATACAGTTTTCAGTTTTCAGATATAGTTTCAGAAAGAGCTTTTAGAAAAGAAAGTTTCCAGAAACAGCAGTTTTATAAGAGATTCAGAATTTTAAAGCAGAAACCAGTTTTCAAGTAAAACTTTCAACAAAGAATTTTCAGAAAGAAGTTTTCAAAAAAGAATTTTCAGAAAATTTTCAGAAAGCATAGCATGTTAAAGTAGAGTATAGTTTACATGTCATGCATATGAATCATATATTCTAGTAATTCATCTGAGATGCATATAGTTGATGTTAATGCATTATAGCATGATTACATTTAGATGCATATATATATATATATATATGATTAATGATTGTATGTATCGAATGGTTACACAGAGGGAACATTTGTAAAACACTAGTGCCTGATAATATGATTATATATATACGTATGCATGGTTAATATTTGTGTATTAAAGATTGATAGAAAGAGTATTGTATTATACCGATTTGATGATATTTCAAGAAAGTGAAAGTAAGAAAGTTTTATTAAATTGTCTGATCTAGATTAGCATCGAGTGTAGAGGAAGGGAAAATGATATCAAAGTAGCGCAGTGAAAGCATAGTTGGGTTTTGACATGGTTGACAGTGATATAGAAACTTGATGTGTATATATATATATATATATATATATATATATTAAGATGTTTAAATCTATAAACGATAAACAGAATCTAAAGTATGTGAGTGATCAGATAAAAGGATCAGTAACAAGTAATATGTTTGTAAGTGGATAAGAACTAGATAGTTAGCTCAAACCTAATACATAATTGCATCGTCACATAGACAACTCAGGTTAATATAGAAACGAAATTCAGACTTTGTGTGTGTTTGACGCTCAAGGTATGAACATGGTTACTTACTGAGTCTTATGAATCACACCACAACAGTTTGTTAGTTTTGCAGGTCAGTAACAGTCATACTGAGCCAGCAGGATTTCAGTGAAGACTTGAAGACAGTGGATCGCCCCAATTGCAGTCAAGAGAGTCATCGAGTCCTGGGTCAAGTTATGGGTCCTAACGATCCCTTGTATTTGTACTTGTATTGTATATGTAGTTGCATTGTATTATTTTGAGTTCTGGCCGGAGGCCAAATGATTTACATTTTGCTCATTGAGTTATGGCCTGAGGCCAAGATGATGGTTGCATATGTTTTGAGTTGCATAATAGGTTGTCTCGAGGTGCTAGACTTTGGTCCAGGTTTCATGATTTTTAGTAGAGGTCATGCCGGAATTTTGTTAGAATCAGCGGCTTATGGAGGCAGGATTAGTCTGTAGGGGCTGGTTTGATCAATTTATTAGGGATGAGTAAATAGTACCCCTTATTTATAATAGGGGCTGGTTTGATCAATTTATAATATTTTAGTTTAAAGAGAAATCCGAATTTTGGAGAGAAATGTGTAATTCTCTAGATAGGTCTGCAAGTACTATTCATCCAAATTTTTGAGTTTCATTTTTGACCTGCTTCTAGTTCGAATTTGGAAACATATTCAACGCGGAAGTTGTAGGTTTTGATCTTATCTTTTGACGATATAAAGTTCATAAAAATTGGAGATCATATGAAAAAATTACGGCCTAAATACCATGAGCTATTCGGATTTAATCTTAGAATGAATTCTGTATCGGATTTGCGAGAAATTTTCCGAATGTCCAAAAGTCATTTCATGAGTGTATACACGTTTGAACATAATTTATATCATGCATCCCATAATGTAATGATTGTCAGGATTATCGGGATGTTACATAACCTGTACAATTAATTTATATTATTAAATTATAAAATTAAAATATTGTTATAATTATTTTTTTAAGCTATTGATTTCTACAATTAATTTTTTTTATTACCTATTATAATAAGAAGATATAATATAATCTTATATTAAAATAAAAAATATATATGTGGTATTTAATCTCTACAATTAATATTCTTATTATTAAAATTAAAAGAATAAATTATGAAAATAAAAAACCTATTACAATATAAAAATATAATCTCCTATGAAAAAAGAAACCTAAATAATAGTCGCCTATAAAACCTAGCCAATATTTTGGATTTCGAGTCTATAGTTATTTGTATTTTATTTTGAATTATCTCTATAAATTTTTTTATTTAATGATTTTTTATTTATTATACTTCAGGTTGCGGACTCTGATTATTAGCTCTTACACAGTATGTTATAAATATTATTTATGAATTGAGAGAAAAACAAATGAGGTATAAATATTATATGTAAGTAAATCAATTATATCATTTATACTATAAAATCGACAAGATTTGGAACATTTATAAGATTAATATCTAAAATATATGTTCAACATACACAAAATACGGCCGTGAACTAATAAGTAAATAGAGGCTATCACATTATCCCTAACAAATTATAGTTGTTAATAATAGGTCTACTAAATTTTATGCATATCTATTTATTGTGAAACACAATTTCTATTTTTGTATTTCACGTTTTTTTTAAAAGTCCATACTATGCTAAGTCTGTAATTGTGACAAAAAGTAATTAACTTTGTAAATTACAAACGGACCACTTTCTCGTGGCACATACTGTATCTTCGTATGTGATATTAAAGTTGAAATATTGGCTGTTGACATAAAAATTTGATCAATATTATGATAATAACCTTATATTTTTGTATAACTCTATAAATTCATAGACGTTATGATTCATTATGTATGTATTGATTATCTATTTATTTTAATTTATGGTTATGTGATTATAAAAGGAGGGCTCACCTTCTTTTTTTTTTTTTTTTTTTTTTTAAAGAAATATTGGAAATCCCGCCGCCAAATCACCCGACCCGAATTTAAGCGGGGTAGGTAAAACTCCTGACTACCACAGACTCTTATAAAAAATACATCTCCTAAGTCGAACTCAAGACCCGTTAATCAAGTCCCAAGCCATTTACTATCAAGTCACACCCCTCAAAGGCATGGCTCACCTTCTTATTTGTACAAACTTCAAAGATTACATAATAAGAGATTAAATAACGAGTTCATATGGTTGAAGAAGATTTGTTATATTTTACCTTTATAATTTTTTCTTTGAATTTATTATTTAACACGTTATTAGCACGAGACTCAAGATACGAGAGAATTTTTCTATCATCCTATTAAATATGGTAAATATTTCTCTTTTTCTATCTTTCTCCTAAAGGTATGAATTGAAATATCTTCATTTTGGATTGAAATCATATGATGTTTACAAATTTTGATAATTTATAATAACGTGTCTATCAATTCTTAGATTTATTAAATTTTACTTTTGCCTTTAACAAAATTGAATTGAAATGTTGATCTAACTTTCATTTGTTGATATTATTATTGCTTGACATCTCTCATTTTATTATTGAATTACTCTTATTTTATATTTTTAAAATTCACCTGGAAGTGTGATTATATAAAAATCATGATATTATTAATTATCTTTGTCCACAAAGGTTTAGGAAATTAAAAGATTACAAATTTCCTCTATCTTATTTGTCCTTGAAGGGAGAAAAAATTATTTATTTCATGAGAAAATTGATCAATTTTTTCAGACAATTTG
>SKCR01009761.1:0-23602 GCA_019454045.1 Zanthoxylum bungeanum
AGCCGAATCCGAATGGACGGTATTATGGTTGTACTCGGGATACAATGCCCCGTACCACTTGAAGGATTCATGTATTCCATTTCATCCAACTTGTATTTGAGCATGATTAGGTCATTAGAACGTTATTTTATTTCAAGCATGTTTTAGTTATTTATCTTTTGTATGAGGAATTTAAGTTTAGGTATGTTTAGAATACTATGTATGTAGCATGTTTGATGTGTGATGCCGAATGTTTGCCGTTGTAAAAATTTACATTCAAAGCATGCGAATTTAGATTTAGGCCTATAGGAATTTAGAGTAGTTTTACCAATGTATGTCTTGTAGACTTGGTTAATATTACACAAATCCATTACAATTGACATAAGTAAGGGACCATTCTGAACCCAACGGTTTGAGGTCTTCCCTTGCGAGGGGTGAGTGCGGCCTTAAATCATTTTCCCGGTTCACACCGGGTGGCGACTCCTTTATTCTCCGGTTTAGTCCTCCGTTGGCTACTTCGTACTCCCAACTAGGCCCTGAGTCTAGAACAGCATTCCCGGCCAGTTTTTGTGTCCTACAATCCTATATATTCCCTAACCTTTTTCCTCTGAATCAACTAAGCTTTGGCTTTGGCTCAACAAGCTTAATGAAACCAGTTAAGCGTGACCCGTTGACAGTGGGAAAGCTTCGTAATCGAGGCCGATGAACAATAAGTGACCTTGACTTCGGCCAACAAATCACAACTTGCCCAAGACGTACGATATGGAACAAAGCTTTCGTGATTCAAACACATCAGCGATGGACAAAGGTCTTGACTTTGGCCAACAAACCAATGCCAATCTTGGATCTTAAGAGAGAATCACTCAATAGAAGGAAAAACACTTAATATAAAATGAGGGTTTTTCGCGTAAATTGGCAACCAATTTATTATCTTTAATTAGGTCTCATCATACACCCTTAAGCATGCATTCTAAAAGCATAATAATGCGCAATAAAATTTAATAATGATATGCGGATGGATATACAACAAACTTGTTCCTATAACAAATCTCTCATTCCTCTCTCCCGCTACTAGCACTATTCATACTTCTACCCGATTACATAATACTTCTAAAGAAACCTCTTTTACATGAGGGGAATCGGTGAGAAAAGAAATATAATGAGATTAGGAGATAAAAGGCTGGACACACAGGTCCAATTTAATAAATTCTAAATTTATTACAACAATTTCCAAAATTGCCCTCACCCATCTAATATCTATCCGATATACATTATTCATACATACATCCAAGTATTCACACAAAGCATGTTATCAATCAATCTAATCCAATTAATTAATCTTTGATTAGTGACCATCTAATGTTCAAACAACGATTTGATTTGTGTGAGTCCAACTCGTTTAAGAATAAATTCTCAAAGTAAGTATTCTTGAATTATATCGAACTACAATTTTAAATCCAATTTAAATTATATTCAATACTAATTCATATTTAATTCCAAATTAAATAATTACACTTTCAATAGTGCATTTTAGACTTGGATTCCAAATCCAATCTAAATGGGTCTCAAATGCCCAATTAGTATCCAATAATATTCAATTAAAGTCCAATGGGCTTTCAATTAATTCTTAAGGCATGGGCTTTGGAAATTATGGGTCAAATCTAAGATGCCAAGGCCCAATTAGGAATCACCATATGCCAAAAATCAATTTAGGCCCAATTAAATTTTTAAAGGCCCAATTATCATATTTGAACTTTATGGAAATGGTTTTAGGCCCAATTGGATCCAATCAATTATCCTAAACCAAACTTGGTCCAACCAAGCTCATTAATCCCAAATACAATAAATTAAATTAACTCATTATTCCAAATTACAAATTAATTCAATTCAGTGTAATTACCATAATAATTAATTAATCTAATGCTTCCAAAATACTAAGTAATTCAATTAATCATGCTCTACATTTCCAATTCATGTCCAACACAAATTGAAGCAAAATCAATTCTAATAACATGCTTATATCCCACGGCAATTACATGAAATAACATCCAATTTTGATTTCAATCTAATTAAAACAACAATCAATATCATTTCATGCTTTAAACATATCCAATTTTTCAAAATTCAAAAATCACCATGAGACACTTCCTAGGGTGCATTCGGCAACATAAGGATTTTGAGAAAATTATTCTAATCAATTTTACACAAATTCAATGATGCAAAACTCTAAGTAATCATCATCTAACATCAACCAAACTTCCAATTTCGCATTTTCATGCTACAAGCAAAAATACCCAAATTTAAAGTTTATGAACCCTAGAATTCTAAATCAAACTTAGATCGCTCTAATACCATTATGAGTGTTCCTAGAACATGCTAAGTGTTACATGGAGTTGTATCTCATGTACAGACCGCACTACCATCCATTCGGATTCAGGTACGGAATTTATGTCTGGGTTTCCATCCAATATACCGCAAGGGATAACACGCAATCATTAACCTAATGTTGACATACATGAAATATGATAATGCATATAACAATAAATAACCGAAGAGACAAATATGCGAAATAACAAGGAAGATAAATAACACAAAACAAATGCGGAACAATAAAACAACAATAAATGTAAATTAAATGCGATATAATAAAAGACTAATAATACGAAATAAATGCGGAATACTAAATATGTGACCAAATAATTTGGCCGTTTTCAATATAGGACTTCGCATGCCCGGATGGACGTATTTCACGTCCCACCAAGCATGCCGTTTCCAGGACGATAAAATAAAATATAATAAAGGGTGCCCTCAGGTCTTGCCTTTTAAGTCGCTTCTCGGGAGTGCGTCGGGACTTCGCCAGAAGGGTTAACGTTTTTGCTGTTTTTTCTGGATCGCTATTTCCGTTGTTTTTTTCTGATTCACTGTTTCTACTGTTTTCCTCGCTATTTTCTCTGTTTTAACTGATATTTCGGTCGCTGTCTTTTTGGACTGTTTTGTTTGTATTTTGGGACTATTTTACGGTGGTTTTTTTATGGTTTCGGGACAGTTTTGGGATTGATTTCGGGACTGTTTCAGGGACTGGTTTGGGGACTATTTTTGGGTGATTTTTGGCTATATTTTGGGACTTTTTTTGAGTGTTTGGGGCTGTTGTCTTAGGTCATTATGAGGCTGCTGTTTACGTGATTTTGGAGACTGTTGTTTACGTGATTTGGTTTATTCGGTCAGTGGCTTCAGGGTTGTTCGTTGTTTGGTTCTTCTCGGTGAGGGAGGGTTGTGGCTTGCTGGTTGATTCTCAGTGATTGAGGGTTGTGGCTTGCTGGTTGGTTCTCGGTGAAGGAGGATGATGTGTTTTGGTTATTTGGTCGGTTGAAGGGATATTTTTTTGTGGGCAGTCGGTGGAGGGGTTATTTGTTCACGTTTTAGGCTTAGTGGAGGGTTGTTTGTGATGAGTGAGGAACGGACAAACCCGAAAGTAGCGGAAACCCGCCCGAGATCAAATCCCGAGCGAATAAATTTTTTTTATTTATTTATTTTTAATTCTCGGCATTAAGCCTAAATTAGTGGCAAAGAAAATTTCTACCAACTTAAAATTTTTCAATGCATTAAAAACAATTTTCCATGCATCAAAAATTACCATAAGCATAATTAAAATTTTCAACGCACTTAAAAACATTTATCAACTCTTGATAAATTATTCCAAGCAATAAATTAATTTTCCAACTCTTGGAAAAATTAATCCAAGCTAACAAAATAATTTTCCAACACTTACAAAATTATTTCAAGCATATTACATAATTTCCAACTCTTGAAAATTACTCCAAGCATACAAAAATTTCTATATCAACTATATATCAATTATCATACACTTCAATGCTCATAATTCCTCACTTACATACTTCCAATTAATCCAACAAATCCACAACAATTTTTCTCAACTACAATCATCAAGAATTTGAACAATAAATTTACAAATTAAATTTACCACAAGCTTTGCCAATTGATTGGAACTTTTGCCTCCAAGCTTTTCCAATTGATTGAAACTTTTGCCTCCAAGCTTTTCCAATTTCTCCAAGATTTGAGTCCTTTCAAATCTCTTCTTCCTCCACCAAATTGAGCTACTCCAAGAACAAATCTTGGTGATCAAAAGGTGGTTTGATCACTCAAGAATAGCAACCAACTTTTCCCCAAATTTCAACTCTTAAAACCCTAGGAAAAAGAAAACCTCAAGAACATAAATTAACCCTTAACACTTAGGGATTAATTCTATGGACTTGATTATTTGTAGGGTAATATTTGGTGAGATTTAGGCTTGAATTTGAAAACAAAACTGACTTTCTTTCTTCCTCTTGCTCGGCAGTGAGCAAGCAAATGAGGGGTTTTTTTATTTTTCTTTTTGGTCGGCTGCAGTAAAGAAAAAAGGGGAAGCAACTTTTGCCTTTTGTTTTGTTCTCTTGGCAACAGTGAGTCATCATAAAAGTAAAACCAAATTTTGCTTCTTATAATACTCGGCAGAGAGCAAAAATGAGTGAAAGGAAAAATTGCTTTTTTTTTTCTTTTAATTTAATAAAAAACAAAGAAAACAAACCCAAGCCTTTTTAATCAAACCATGGTTTAAGGGAATCTTTTCCCTACACCACAAGTTCAAAAAAGCAACTTAACTATAGTTAAAAATAAATCTCACCAACTTTAGCAACTTAGTTAAAATTGAATGAATTAGTTACTTTAACCAAAAATGTTCAATTGCTCTAACTTAGTTACCTTTAATTAATTAATACCTTTATTTGTATAAAATAAATAATTAATTTTGTATATTAATTTAACAATTAAATTAATTCACAAATTAATTACTAAGTTAATGTAAATCAAATTTACATTTATTATACAATAAAATTATATCATCTCTTGATATAAAATTAATTAATTCAATTCATCTCATGAATTATCGGATTAAACAATTTAATCCTAAATACCCAAAAAATACTTTGTCAACATTTGACGAGAGGTCGCCCTAGTGCTCAACGAGTAAACTCAATATAATGGAACTCTCTAGGCTCACGTTCGGTTGTTATTTATATATATACATATATATCTCATATACTTATATACATATTTCATGAAGGTCTGTCCACCTACAAATCATGACTAAACAACACGACACGTCGAACCATACAAGTCGAGGTTAAAGCGCTAATGTATAATCCTTTCGTCATTACCGTTTCCAATTGAGTAAGGTTATAGTTATACTGTCAAAACCTTATCTACTCAATATAATGAAACTTTTCATCCTTATATTCCATTAATAAATAATATATCAAAACTCCTTTTGAATATTATTTATAATGTTAAAGAAACAATTTCTTCAACGAACTTTCGGCCAAAAGATTTCCGGAATATATTCTGAAAATTTCTGGAAACAAAATCCAACCATATGGACTGACGAATCTTCATCTTAACACACACCGATCTTCGTGAGCATCGGTCTATACCTAACAGTCATCCAGAGGCCAGACCATGAAAGGTCTCTGACATGCATGGTATCAGGCACAGAGGATCACTTACAAGACCACTGTGGTGTCTCAAGTCAAAGGACCACAATAACTACTCAACTCGAAAAGGTAACTATTGACAGTTTTATGGAATATCTATTAGTCATCTTTTATGAGTTAATTCAATATTCATTCAACTAATGAATATCTGCATTTCTATACGAACTTCCGCTAAGCTCACAGTCTGTTGAGACAAACCATATGTCCATTACATATATAGACAATGCACTAGTCTTACCAATATAATGACCGACACATGTCAATATATCTAGACTATGAATAATTTATATTCGAGAGAATGCGTGATATTTCTCAACACCATTTGCAACTCTTGCAACTATATCACCATATGTTATAACTCTCGGGTCTTTACTAATTTCATATAAGGTTCCGAGTGAAACTCGAAATCTCTAACTCTTAGAGTAATCTAACTCTTAGATTTACAATATATAAAATAAAGTAAGAGTTTTACCATATATAAAAAATAAATAATCATGATAAAATAAATATTATATTGCATAAATATCAAATATTCATACAAAAAGTGAATGGTGCTCGATCACCATTTCCAACAGTTTGTTCACAATAATTTACAGGTTTGGTTGAGGGCTGTCGAGAGTCTAGTTTTGAGGGAATAAAGATGGGTTCATTTGTTGTTGTTTATGTGAAAACCTCTAGGGTTTCCGCTCACTGGTCATGTTTTGTTTATGCTCACTGGTCACGTTTGGCCTCTTGTGTTTATGGCTTCTTGCTGTTTTGTATGTGTTATTAAGGGCTGGTTGGTGGGCTTTGTTTTTTTGTAAGCAGTCGGTAGAGGGGTTATTTTGTTGTTTTGTTCACGTGGCTGGCTGCTCATGAGTGAATGGGTGTTTGTTGTTTGTTGTGAGTGTGGTTCACGTGGGTGGTGTCCAGTTCGTGGCCTGTGTATGAGTGAAGTGTCGAGTTATGAACAGTGTGTGCGTGTGTTTGTCTTATACGAAGGGGCAGTTTAGTCGGTAGTTTTTGTGTATGTGTGTTTGTTACCATGAAGAGCCATTAGGGTTTGGCAAGTTTTGTGAAGTTGTTTTAGTGGAGTAATGGCTCAATTTTGTGTCATGGCGAGTTAGTGTGGGGGCAGGAGAGAGATGAAGAGAAAATTATTTTAGGGTCTTAGTTTCTTACTTGTTCGTGAAGCCGAGTACTGAGGTGTGTGGCCTGGTTTGTTGGTTTAGTTGTCGTCTATCTGTGTGGCTTGTTGTGATGTGAGTTTAGGGTTTTTTGTTGTTGAGAGATGAGAGAGCAGAGAGCTGTTGGAGAAGGAATGAGGGTTGTGAAGCTTTGGGTTTATGAGCTGGCCGTTTGTTGGAGAAGAGGAAAGTGATGGGAGATCTTTGTTGTGAGAGAGAGGTGTTTTTGGTTTTTTTTTGTTTTCTTTTTATTTTGGAAGAGAGAAGCTATGGTGGCCGAGTGGTTAAAGAGGGAGAGGAGCGGAGAGAGGCATCCCCCTTAGGGTTTGGTTTAGGTCATGTTTTATAGTGGTGTATTAGGGTTATGGTTGTGCATGTGGGATTTGGATTGGTGCGTATGGGCTTTGGATGGGTGCGAGGGTTTTGGGCCAGGTGGGCTTAAAACAGAGATCAATCGAGCGAACCCGAGGCTAACTAGCGAATTTAAATTTGATGAAGCTATTAATCATTTTTTTTATTTTTTTTTTGAATTTTCCCTTCCAACGACTGTTTCCCGCGACTTCCGTGACTTATCGGGTAGTGCCTTCATACTAGGCTCATCATTGGGCTTTATGCAAAAATGCAGTGCCTACAGTCGCCCCCACTTTGATGGGACTTTTGCAGTGTATGACAGTGACAATCCTATCAAGGTCATGCATGCATTTTTACTTACTTACCTGGTTTGTCGGCTGTCGTACTTACCTGCTGCTTCGCGAGATGCTTCGAATTGAGTTGATTTGATGATGAGGTGTTTGACCCATGGTTTATTCCCGAACCATTACTTGATGAAAGATGGTTCATTCCCAAACCGTTACTGAGTTGAGGTGGTTCATTCATGAACCATTACTTGATGAGAGATGGTTCATTTTTTAACCGTTACTTGAGTTGAGATGGTTCATTTTTTAACCGTTACTTGAGTTGAGATAGTTTATTTTTGAACCGTTACTGAATTGAGATGGTTCATTTTTGAACCGTTACATGAGTTGAGATGGTTCATTTTTGAACCGTTACTTGATGAGAGATGGCTCATTTTTGAACCGTTACTTGATGAGAGATAACTCATTTTTGAACAGTTACTTGAGTTGAGATGGTTCATTTTTGAACCGTTACTTGAGTTGAGATGGTTCATTTTTGAATCGTTACTTGATGAGAGATGGCTCATTTTTGAACCGTTACTTGATGAGAGATGGCTCATTTTTGAACCGTTACTTGAGTTGAGATGATTCATTTTTGAACCATTACTTGATGAGAAATGACTCATTTTTTAACCATTACTGACTTGCTCGTCTTTGCCATTTTTTTTTTCAAAACCTGCGAACACAAAACAAAAATTACATGTATGTGACATGTATGCATGGATGTATTTCCTATTCAGATGGGTTAGGCCTTCCTTGTGCTTCTTTGGCGCCCTTCGCCAATTAATGTCTTTGGTCGCCCCCTGGGCCTGCTTACAATTTCCTTCTGTGAATTCTACTCTGGTGATTGCTCAGTTTTCTTTGGTCCCATGACTCAAGATCCCGTTATGTCCCTTATTCGTGAGGTGGTAGACTGGTCGCCCCCAGACTTGGTTTAGTTTTCTGCTCTCCGCTGCATGCACTAGGTCAAAGTGGACTACATGATGTGTCACTCTGCATCAACATACCATATTACAAGCTATGAAATAGTCCCAATAGTTATACATATTATTGTCCTCAAAGAATGCTCAGTAATGAGACCAGAGAACCTTCAAAGCACTCAATGCAACTCGAATCTGAGTTTTTGAACAGATGATCTAAGCCAGACTCAAAGTGGTGTGTGCAAGGGTTCTTTTACAACTTGATTCCTAGGTAAGCCAACTCAATGATTTTGTTTAAAAATTGGGATTGATGGGTCAAACCAACCTAGATGTCTCAATTATGCTCTGCAATTGCTCTTCTGTGCTCAATATGGTATGCTTTTCTTTTCCTTTTGTCTCTTTTTTTTTTTCTTTTTTTTCTTTTTCTTCTTTTTTTTCTTTTTTTTTTCACACACCTACCATTTAAGGTAGCATTTCTTCTCATGGTGGACCTAATACTCGCTCATGGGTAGCTTCACGCTTATCGGTTATAGGTGGTTTATTTTTTAATTATTTTATTTTTTTAAGAGACTTTTATTTTATTTTCAACCATACCACACATCATAACACGAGCAAATCATGATAGACATCTAAGCAAACGGTCATTCATCGACCTACAATTTTTCAACTAGTCACATTGTCGACTACTCAGGTTTTCACTGCTAAAAAGCTATAATTAAGTTCTTATTAGTCTAACATAGATCAACTACTCAAAGCATCAGATAAAAGCACATCAAGAGTTTATCGTTTCTAAGATTTCACCCTAAAACAAACCATTTCATCATTGGACTTATCCCTAACTATTAAGGACTAAAAATAAATAATTTTTTTTTCTCTTTTTTTTCTTTTTTTTTCTGAAGGCCCCCATATGGTCTTTCTATTCTTGCAATAAATTTTTCTGTTTCCCGGCTTCCTCTTCCCCGATATCCATGTTTTCTAAACTCTTCTTGACAAATCTTTTTTTTTCGAACCCAACGGATATCTATGATGCCTTTTAAGACACAAGAGTTAGCATGATGCATGTATGCGTAAGATGCATGAGATGTATGAGATTTATATGGTTATCAAAACGGCATATATCCTTCCGACCTTATTCCTCCTACACTCGTGGTAAGTCCATTTTTGTCCTAGGTATGGCTTATTCCATGCACCAATGTGGGGTACACAAAATCGTTCTCTCTTATGCTACAGGGGTGAACCTTGGCTACCTCAGTCCCTTTCTATAGGTAAAAGACAAAGACCGCCTATTTAGAACATGGACTAAGCCTATTATGGGATCGTGCCATTGTCTGGAAACGACGAATTGGGCTTTCAGTAACCGCGGTCATGGGGATGGACTTAGAGGTATCCAAAATTATACAAATATGTCATGACAAGGCGTATCTTTTTTGGATGAAAGCCAGTGTGGATATCAGACTCATGCTCATGATATATTTGAATCATGTTTGGATTTTCTTAGCCCATCAAGGTTTTCATACAAGTTGGCCCATTATCATTTCAAAGCATTCAATCATATTATCGCGAGATGCAAACTTGTCCTAGTTGAAAAAGGCCCAACAGGTTTACACTTTTGCAATAAGGTGAGTCAGATGACTAAACAACTTCAAATGATAGGGGGCCCAAACACAAAGTGGCCCATCGGCATTTTGAAAACTTTTGGCCCAATCGTCATAAGACATAAACTCGTCCCAGTTTAAATGGCCCAACAAGTTCGTATCTCATGACAAGAGGTCCAAATGGACCCAAATGATAATGGTCCCAAACACAAGCATAAAGAGATAGTTTCTATAGGACATACAACTATGGTTCATATGTGGGCTCACAAGGGTATGGATAAAGGCTCCCGCCGGTGAAGGGTTGCCCAAAACTAGGTCTCCCCACTCAAGGGTTCGAGCGACCAAGTGAGCGCACCTTTTTATACCCTGAGGTACG
This sequence comes from Zanthoxylum bungeanum, assembly GCA_019454045.1. Classification (NCBI taxonomy): domain Eukaryota; kingdom Viridiplantae; phylum Streptophyta; class Magnoliopsida; order Sapindales; family Rutaceae; genus Zanthoxylum; species Zanthoxylum bungeanum. The sequence goes on from SKCR01009761.1 coordinate 10,257, forward strand.
TGCCAACAAGTGATGATGCCATATAACGATCTGCCACTTCGAGCGAAAGCGACTTCACGATACATGACGCCATCAGGATAAAAAGGGTATGCAAAATACATGAGACTAGGGAAACTAAAGCAAAAACCACAGACACTACAAGGCATTATTTCGGGGCCGATTCTCTGTCCCCAGTGGAGTCTCCAGACTATGGATACGGCGACGCTGTCCGGGCTCGCGGCCCGGTCGGGAGTACGGAGTAGCCCGCTGGGGACTAAATAGGAGAATAAATGGAGTCGCCACCCAGTGTAAACTGGGAAAAGATTTAAGGCCGCACTCACCCCTCACAAGGGAAAACCTCAAACCGTTGGGTTCAGAATGGTCCTTACTTATGCCGATTATAATTAACGGATTTATGCAATAATATAACCAAGTCTTATGTAGCACAGGCAAAATAATTCAAATGACATACAAGTTTGAACACCCATAAACATAAATGTAAGTGAAAACAAATGCATAATTCTAAAAACATGTTAATCAGATAAGTGCGGCAATGACAATATAAACGTTAACAATAATGGCAGATAATTAAGCACATGATGTAGAAAGGAATAACTAAAGAGACAAGCATGCATAAAACATGATAAAGGAATCTGTCCAGTGTGTGCGCATTTGTGTAGCGTTCGGAAATGCATTCGAATGGAGTGGGGCAGAATGCATACGTTCGTGTGGTGTTCGGGAACGCGTTCGAACGAGATTACTAAAACGACATCTATAATGACATAAACACATGCATGAGTATTTCTCAAGCGGTACGTGGAGTTGTATCCCATGTACAGACCACACTACCGTCCATTCGGATTCAGCTACAGAATTTATGTCTGGGTTTCCATCCGATATACCGCAAGGGATAACATGTAATCATTAACACAACGTAATCATTAACCCAATGTTGACATACATGAAATATGATAATGCATTTAACAATAAATAACTGAATAGACAAATATGCGAAATAATAAGGAAGATAAATAACACAAAACAAATGCGGAACAATAAAACAACAATAAACGTAAATTAAATGCGAAATAATAAAAGACTAATAATACGAAATAAATGCGGAATACTAAATATATGACCAAATAATTTGGTCGTTTTCAATATAGGACTTCGCATGCCCGGTTGGACGTATTTCACGTCCCACCAAGCATGCTGTTTCCAGGACGATAAAATAAAATATAATAAATGGTGCCCTCAGGTCTTACCTTTTAAGTCGCTTCTCGGGAGTGTGTCGGGACGTCGCCGGAAGGGTTAACATTTTTGTTGTTTTTTCTATTTCACTATTTCCGTTGTTTTTTTCTAGTTCACTGTTTCTACTGTTTTGCTCACTGTTTTCTCTATTTTTACTGCTGTTTTGGTCGCTGTTTTTTTGGACTGTTTTGGTTGTATTTTGGGACTGTTTTGCAGTATGTTTTTGTGGTTTCGGGACTGTTTTAGAATTGATTTCGGGACTGGTTTGGGGATTATTTTTGGGTGATTTTTGGCTATATTTTGGGACTATTTTTTAGTGTTTGGGGCTGCTGTCTTAGGTCATTATGAGGCTGTTGTTTACGTGATTTTGTAGACTGCTGTTTACATGATTTGGTTTATTCGGTCAGTGGCTTCAGGGTTGTTCGTTGCTTGGTTCTTCTCGGTGAGGGAGGGTTGTGGCTTGCTGGTTGGTTCTCGGTATGGAGGGTTGTGGCTTGCTGGTTGGTTCTCGGTGATGGAGGATGATGTGTTTTGGTTATTTGGTCGGTTGAAGGGTTATTTTTTTTATGGGCAGTCGGTTGAAGGGTTATTTGTTCACGTTTTAGGCTTAGTGGAGGGTTGTTTGTTCACAACAATTTGCAAGTTTGGTTGAGGGCTTCCGAGAGTCTAGGTTTGAGGGAATAAGCCTGGGTTCCTTTGTTGTTGTTTACGTGAAAACCTCTATGGTTTCTGCTCACTGGTCATGTTTTGTTTATGCTCTCTGGTCACGTTTGGCCTCTTGTGTTGATGGCTTCTTGCTGTTTTGTATGTGTTATTAAGGGTTGGTTGGTGGGCTTAGTTTTTTTGTGAGCAGTCGGTGGAGGGGTTATTTTGTTGTTTTGTTCACGTGGCTGGCTTCTCATGTGTGAAGGGGTGTTTGTTGTTTGCTGTGAGTGTGGTTCACGTGGGTGGTGTCCAGTTCGTGGCCTGTGTGTGAGTGAAGTGTAGAGTTGTGAAGAGTGTGTGCGTGTGTTTGTCTTATGCGAAGAGGCAGTTTAGTCGGTAGTTTTTTTTGTATGTGTGTTTGTTGTCGTGAAGAGCCATTAGGGTTTGGCAAGTTTTGTGAAGTTGTTTTAGTGGAGTAATGGCTCAGTTTTGTGTCATGGCGAGTGAGTGTGGGGGCAGGAGAGAGATGAAGAGAAAAGTATTTTAGGGTTTTAGTTTCTTACTTGTTCGTGAAGCCGAGTTCTGAGGTGTGTGGCCTGGTTTGTTGGTTTAGTTGTCGTCTATCTGTGTGGCTTGTAGTGATGTGAGTTTCAGGTTTTTTTGTTGTTGAGAGATGAGAGAGCCGAGAGCTGTTGGAGAAGGAATGAGGGTTGTGAAGCTTTGGGTTTATGAGCTGGCCGTCTGTTGGAGGAGAGGAAAGTGATGGGAGATCTTGGTTGTGAGAGAGAGGCGTTTTTGGTTTTTGTTTTGTTTTCTTTTTATTTTTTACGTCGGTTTGATGGAGAAGAGGGGAAGAGAGAAGCCATGGTGGCCGAGTGGTTAAAGAGGGAGAGGAGTTGAGAGAGGCATCCCCTTTAGGGTTTGGTTTAAGTTATGTTTTATAGTGGTGTATTGGGGTTAGGGTTGTGCATGTGGGCTTTGGATGGGTGCGTATGGGCTTTGGATGGGTGCGAGGGTTTTGGGCCAAGTGGGCTTAAAACAGAGATCAATCGAGCGAACCCGAGGCTAACTAGCGAATTTAAATTTGACGAAGCTATTAATCAATTTTTTTTTTTTTTAATTTTCTCTTCCGACTAACGTTTCCCGCGACTTCCGCGACTTATCGGGTAGTGTCTCCATATGAGGCTCATCATTGGGCTTTATGCAAAAATGCAGTGCCTACAGCGTCAAGTTTCCTTACCTTATTCTTCTTGATTTCCTTCATCTTCCAAGTCTTCAATGGTTGACAAAGTTATTCCTTGCTTCATCTTCTCCCTTTTTCTCCCTTTTCTTTCTTTTCTTCTCTTTTCTTCCCTTCTTCTTCTTCTTCTTCTTCTTCTTCTTCTTCTTCTTCTTCTTCTTCTTCTTCTTCTTCTTCTTCTCTTTTCTTTCCCATGTTTCTTTCTCATTCTCTTGTTCTCTAAATTTGTGAGCATTGAATAGTAATCTCCTTATATACTAGGGCTTATTTGATATTTGGATTAATGGAGAAAAGTGTAGAAATGTAGAGAAAGTTTGAGATTTTTCTAGATAGGTCCGAAGTCACTATTCATCCAAAATTTTGACTTACATATTTGACCTATTTTTGGTCCGAATGTGGAAAAATAATCAACGCGAAAGTTGTAGGTCTTGATCTCGGATTTCCGGAGATATAAAACTCATAAAATTTGGAGTTCGTATGAGAAAGTTATGGCCCAAATACTATAGGTTGTCCAGAGTGGAATATTATACAGTTTCGTATCGGAATTTCAGGGAATTTACCGATCATCCCCAAAGTCGTTTCCATGAATTTATAGGTGTCCCAACATAATTTATAATATGTTATCTTTATCCCGTAATGTAACAGTACTACAATGTAATAGTAGTAGAGACTACTGGTCGTTTCAGGTTTCTTGGGGTAAGGTAATTAATCATTTTTGCTTACGATCTTCATTTATTTACTTGCGGGCCTGGATTTGGGGATCTAGAATTTCTTCATCCTATTTGGAACATCTTCTCTATTGGAACTCCCACGTCTAATTCTGATTTCTTGCTTCTTTTATGCTTCTAAATATCCTTTGCTATTCGGAGAGCTTGTTATCTGTACGGGGTTCTCAAAGGCTAATGGTTTACCTTGAAGGAACTTTCTAAGGAAAGAAGGAATCTTACGAAAGGAGGAAACCTTACATAGGTCTATTTGGAATTCTTTCTCTTAGACTTGCTATATTCATTTTTACTACTATAAGTTCCAATGTTCTCTTAATCATCTATTTTTATATTTCTCCCACTTACTGTCTCTAGTTACTTGAACATCTGCATATCATTCCTTACTTTTCTTTTTAGCTTTCTCTTTCTCGTCCTATTTTCCTGGGTGAATATCATTAGAAGTTTACTGCCTATCTTCATAACTTACCTTGGGACATTTCGAAAATGAACCAGGGTAACTAAAGAAGGAATTTCAAAAAATAAAGTTACATCGTAAGGAAGGATATTTGAATAATTCATGAATTTTTACTAACCTATCTGTGGAAATTTGAGATGTACTCGAGGATCGGACACTGGAGAGGTAGTACCTCGCATACTAGTACCTCGGGCATACTGTGTATACAAGACCCCATCACTCTACCCACTGCAGTCACTAACTCCCTAAACCATGCTCTGATACCATCTTTGTAACATTCCTAATCTGAAGATGTTACCAACAGGGAATATGTCGTCCTATCCCCCTGAACCTCTGACTTTTTGACAACTGCTAATCTCATTTCATATTTAAGAATTCTCTAAATTCATCCAGATTTTTTATCTGTAATTTTGACTTGCGTCTGGTTCTAATTTGGAAAAATATTCAATGTTGCAGTTGTAGGTCTCGATCTTGGCTTTTCGACAATATACAATTCATAAAACTCGTAGTTCGTATGAGAAAGTTATGGCCCAAATATCATGGGCTGTTTAGCGTAGAACATCGTATAATTTCGTATCGGAATTTCGAGGAATTTACCAATTGTCCCCAAAGTCATTTCTTGAGTGTACATGTGTTCAAACATAATTTATATTATGTAACACTCGTCCCATAATATAACAGTAGTTGAGGTTATCGGTCGTTACAGAAATGTTATATGTATGTATGTATGTAAGCATGTATGCAAATGATTCCTAGTTGTCGACCGCTCTTTGGCTTATGGGAGTGCAGGAGTTGTGACACTTCTTCTGTGGAGGTATCGTCAGAGTCAGACTTTATCTCATTTTCTGCTCAAATTATCCCTCATGATCATTAGTTTTGCTTTCCAAAATCATGTAACGACTCTTTGCATTTTCTCAAAACTTTTCTCGAAATTCCATCTCTTTCAAAGTTTAAGCATTGTCTAAATTCAAATTTAATATCAATTAAGGTTTCACCTTTTCGAATGCTTCTCCATGTGTATGTGTGATTTTCATACCAAGAATTACGTGCATTCCAAATTGGTTTATACTGGCGCCAAGTGTAGATTAGCACTGACACTTTAGTTCATTTTTCATCTTTTCTTTGGTCAATGTAATCTAACACCTAGTTAAAAATCAACAGGATCTCTCCAAAGACTTATTATTTTTTGTAAGGCTTATCATCATCCCTCGTTTCCCTAAGTCATCAAACTACTTTTTGACGCAAAGACTACACATTTGTGATGCGAGCCTCTGATTACTCAATAAATTTCACCAACTCAAGTTGATTAGCATGCTCAATATTTGAGTTTTCATTTGAAGTAGTCGTGGGGTGCATGATACTCCTGATTACTAAACAATCCAAACAGCAGAGCAAGTTTTTTGGGATTCACCATTTTTCTCTCTTTTCTTTTCTTTCTTTTTCTCTTTTCTTTTTCTTTTTTCCCTTTTTTCTCACATTTCTTTTTGATCTCTTTCGCCTTATCTCCTTAACTTGGTGTCATCTCATCCTTATTTTTGGAAAAAAAATTCAAATGAATGTCAAGTGTCTTGACCATCTCTATAAATTTTGTCAGCATAAATTCTTTCTAATTATGCATTGTAATTTCAAGTGCAAGTTTTAGTGCGCATTTGTAGAGAGCATTCTGTTAGTGATTCCAATGTTTAAAATTACTTTTAGGATGTAGACATACTCATTTTTTAAGAGGCATAATGTTCTTGAGAAACACTGAATTTGATTTCATCATCGAACTTTGGAAAGAGTCATTAAATAACAAGAAAAGACAAATGTAATGCAATAATCATGCATTGGGATGGTGCCCCTCAGGATCAAGTATCATTCCTCCATCGATCAAGTCTTGAATTCCATGTTTAAGGCGGGTGCAGTTGTTAATGTCATGGCCGTGTTGCTGGTGAAAGTGACAGTAGTGGTTTAGGTCAATGTGGTGAGGTATGGGTTTTGACGACTATTTTAGTTCTAGACGTTTCAACAGGTCTTGCCTCTATAACTTTTTGAACACCTTAGACAGAGGTTTTCTAAGGTTTGAGAACCTCTTATCTCTAACAGCAATGATCTCGACGGTCCCAGCCTTCATTCCAAATGGCCCTTCAGTAGTTTTCTTACCGTAGAATTTTCGATTCTCGGCCTCTTCCTCCTCTATATCTATGATTGTTTCCTTCAGTTGTCAAAAGTCAGAGATCATGGAGGTCATTCTCCTCAGCTTGTTATAGATGGAGGGCTTGGTGCCCTTGATAATCATCTTGATTTGGTCCTTCTCCGACGGCTGTAATTACATTCTCAAATGCTGGCTTCTCTAGCGGTCAACATATTCTTTGAAATTATCCTCCGGCTTCTATTTTGTGTTTTCTAAGTCATGGAGCATCAAATCAATCTCCATATCCGTGAAATATTGGTTCAAGAACGCTTCTGTCAATACTCTACATTCATCCTTCATAATTTTTCCCCAAGCTGTGGTACCATACCATCGGTGCTCCTTTAAGAAAATGTATGAGAAAATGCATGAGTAAGTCGTGACGGCCGTGAGACTACCTGTTGAACATCTAATGGCGCGTTGCTCCGACCTGAGCTATGCAACAACGAGTTCAAAATATTTCCACTATATATCTCAGGAGTACTCAAAGGCTAGTCCAAGTAGGCAAAAGGAATCTTTTTCACAAAGCACGGATAGTGCGCTTAAAATATAAATGAAAAAAGTGAAACAAAATATCGCTTCAAGCAACATGGGTATGGAAAATCTTAAAAACCCTTAAATTCCCAATTTTAAAAGAGGTCTAATGACGTGATACATGCATCTATCTTCTTGACGAGTCAGGCAGCCCCTTTCATTTCATTCTGAGGTTACGGAGGGTCTTTCTTTCCCGCTAACGAGGAGCTTACCTTGTGCTTTTGCCCTACCTCCTTTTATCTTAGTAATGGTTCAGGAGTGGAAGAGGCAATAAGCCTATCTCTTGCCGAAGTTTATGGTTAAAAATAAAGTGATGGGCACGACTTCGTTTTATTTTTTTATTCGGATAGGATTTATGTTGGCTTCGTCTGGAGGCTCGCGTAGTTTGTTACACCAGCTCCAAAAGGATAAGTTGCATTGGAATCAAGAGAGTTCGGGGAGAATGCCGCTGGCTGAATCTCTCATCATGGAAGCAGAAGGCGTTGGCATAGGTAGGATTGGACAACACGACTTTCATTTGTATCGGAGGTTGGGAATTACTATCTGATTCTGACTACGCCGGGTGTTTCATCTGTCAAATCTTTTTTAATATTTAATCAGCTTACTCTCAATAAACCATGTTAATGTTCTCGTTTCGGGAGATCTTGGAACATGCCCGTCGTGTGAATGCGCATACAAATAGTCAGTATTCGCCTACTAATATGCTGTCTAGTACTGGGAAATTGAATATCATCCTCTCCATGTGTAAAAATATTGTTCGATGTTTGAGTACAAATTGCTAACTCTGCAATGTTCTGTTTCTTTGTCATCCATCGTCTGTTGGAGCAATATTTCAAACCTTGTGCCATTAACGAATTAGTTTATGATCAGATGAAATTATCCATCTGTTTTCCTACTCTAAATGGTAAAAGTTTCTTTTACTTTCTGTCAGTTGAGCAAACGAATTTGAGAAAAGTTGATGGCTTTCAGTTGCTGTACATGACTTAAATTCATACTTGAACTGTACATAACTTAAATTCATACTTAAAATGATACAGCAGAATCATTTTTCCAACGCATCATGATTATAATTTTTCTTCACAGGCAATCATCTACATACAGCAGAAATAATTACAGTGCAGATTTTGGTTAGCAGCTGAAGAGGAGATTACAGCTACTAAATTGAAGGTCAGACCTACAAATCAAAAACAACTTTGGACATACAAATTTCTGAGATTATCTGAGCTATATGATAAGTCACCAGCAAATCACCTGGTGAGGTTCCGTCTTGTAGCTTCCATTTGTATTAAGAGATCTTTAATATCAGCTTCCATTCTCATCTTCATATTAAAATACTCACGATAAGCTCTTTCCAGAGCCTGGAATTCTTCAAGCTTTTGTTTGCGCGCTTCCTCGGCATCAACCAGACGCAATTTTGTGATTCTGCTAGTATACTCTTCTTCAATCTTTTCATTCTTTGCAATTGCAATTCGTTTCAGGCCCTCGGCCTCTCTCCTTGCATCATCAGCACGTGCTTGAAACATTTTAGCCTCTGCCTCTTTAATTCTCACAATGCTCTCCAGTTCATCAAAAAGGGGTTCCTTTTGAACACTTTTAGGCAGCTCCAATTCCACTGGGAATTTATCATTCCGTTCAAAATGGAAGCTGGGAAGTAGGCTAGCTGACCCTTCCAATTGATGAGATTTGTCCAAATAAACAGACTTGAGCCATGAGGTGTCATTACTAGGCCCAGTAACACCATTGCTTCCTTTTACACGCCCCTTCTCTGGAAACACTTCAGTGCTAGCAAACTTGGAAGATCCACTATCTGCAATCCCAATGAAAAAATTAATTAGCAACTACGTAGTCTAGCTGTCTAGAAGTAGCCAAACATAGGGGGTGGGGGGAGGGGGGGAACACTCGCAGGCACACATTCTCACAACACAATGTAGCAAAAGTCCCATATTTTTCCTGTTCGAATGAGTCATCAATAATTCTGAATAGTGTCCATGCCAAATCACTGGAAACTAACTTTAATGTTATAACATGACACAAAAACATGTAAATCAAGCACCACGGAATTGCTACAACATTCCTTTTAGTTAATGTTATAAAGAAAATAATTTTAAAAAATGCAAGCCATCCAATTTCCATTTTACAGGAAATCCAAGAGGTCATTGACCTTTGCTCTTAGATAGATAATAAAACTTACCAGTCAGGAAACCCATGATATAATTGAGAACCTCTGAAAGGTCGGACTTGTTTGACAGTCTAACTAGCATCTGATCAGCAATTTCGTGCAGCCTTCTTCCTTTTACATCCTTGCTGGCAGAAAAGATTCTCTTCACATATTCAAGTTCCTTGGCCATCCTTTCCGCTGACCATTCCTTTCCAAAATGCTGAAAAACTTCTTTCACAAAACCAAACATTTCCGAAGGATGATCACAGGCAACACAATGAAACTGCATCTCAGTTAATCCCTGAGCCCCAGTCGAACTATGTCCATTTCTGATATAAGATTCACGTAACCCACAATCCGCATGGCACCAATGTAGACAAACATCACACCCAACCCAACTACATGTATTAGATGCCATGTCAAATTTTGAACACAGAAGACACATACAAGTACTGCAAAAGCCATTCTTCCTCGCACAAACCTTGCAGTCACATTCATCAACAGGCAAAGGACTCCGACATGTAAGATTTCTGCATCTTAGGTTTAGGAAAATCTCAGCCAAATCAGTTGATGTAATACCATTGTCAAGCTGAAGATATTCTGGTAAACCAGTTTTCAAAGCAACCAAAATTTCTAGTTGAACCCGATGACATTTTGAGAGCACCTCAATGCTCATATCAGATCGACACTGCAATGCATTCTGAAATGCACGTAGTTGTGCCTTCTTATCTGCATTCAACATGATTTCATGGATGCTCTCCTTGAAACATTGAATGGATTGTCCTGTCATTTCTTGAAACTTCCTACCCATTACGTGAATAGGATCTGAAACTATCCTACTGATGAACATCTCAACAAAATCAGCTCCACCTATCAGAAGTTCTTGTTCTTTCTGGCTACTACTTCTATATAGGTTACCACCGTGTTTCTCTCTCATTGCTCGCTTCTTATCAAAACTATAGTTTGAACCAACGTCATGTGATCCAGCACTATTTGAAGGGGATCGGACATCATTCCGTTTTTGAAAACTCAACTGCCTTTCAAGTCCATTGGGCATTTTAGCGCTTCCATCTGTAACCCTAACATGTTGTCCTGGCGAAAGTTGACCATTTGGAATACCCTGTAATGATGCTTGAGAATGATGAATCGATCCATTTCCATTCATCAAAATCTTCTGGTACAATGGTATTTCTTTATGCCTACTTGATTCATTCTGAGACTGTCCCTGCCAAGGTCCCTGAGAAACTTGATCTATTCCCTGAAATATTGGACGACTGTGAACTGATTGTTCGAAGTTATCCATGGAATTCTGTGTTAATGAACAGCTTGGATTATGAAAAAATGACTGAGAGCCTGAAAAAGACATAGATGCTGTAAACCCATCAGAGTTCGAACGAAATGTGTTAGTCAAGGACTGAACACTCCTCCCATGGCTTGGAGAATCTGGAGCCTGGGTGGCACCAATAGGTAACAAAACATTAGGTAAGCTAAGAGAAAGAACAAGTGGCTCCAGTTCAAGCTTTTCATCTTTCGCCTTGTTAGCAACCACTTCTGTTTTCTCCTGTGCTTTTCTAACAGGAGAGCTAGTAAACAAATCAAAGCCCCTAGAGCTTGGTCCTTCAATGTCATCAGCTTTCCATGTCACAGTAGCACTAGATTCTCTTTCAACCAATACACCATCTTCTGCAGCCTCAGCAATTTGGCTTGGTGTAGCAGCCACACATTTGCCTTTATCCTTAAAATTTATGGTCAAGCCCTCCGTTTCAAACACATTCACTTCCTCTCCTCTATTCTCTTGCATGATTTGGTCTTTATTGAACTCTGGCACTTCAATCTCCTCATCTACCTTTATCTCAAGATCAATCCCCTTCTCTTCCTTGCGTGCCTCTTCCAAACACAGGGACTTTTCAACGACTATATCCTTACTGCCTTCCACCTTACAGTCACTACCCTTCCCCAAACCCTCTTCCTGCACCTTTCCACCCTCACCAGCATCCACCACATTCTCTTTCCCATCCCCACCATCACCGCTGCCAGCATTTAAGTTCTCGCTCTCAGGTAACTCACCAGTTTTATGCAATCCATCATTTCTTCCTTCAATTTCACTTTTTTCCCCTTCATTTTCCTCTTTCTCTGAATCATTTGTAACTTTTCCTTCATTCACTTCTTTACTATCACTATCAACCCTAGCTGTATTCTCGTTTGCATCATTTTCAATATCAACCCTTTCAGAAACTGAATCAGCCTCACGCTGGCCTTCCTCCGGTTCAAGCGCAGCTTCAGGCTCAAGCTCGCCTTCCTCCATCTCGCTACTACTACCACTATCAACTTTAACCTCCTCACTCTTCTTCACCACCTCCATATTCTTGGCTTGCTCGCTCCCAACAGAATCCTTCGACCATGTTGGCGATGATCTAGACTTCGATTTTGACTTGGACTTTGAATCCCCCAATCCTCTCACCCTCGATTGGTCGCTCCCTGAATCCCTAGACCAGCTAGATGACTTCATCATATCCCTCAATCCCTTAACACTCCCTCCCCTCTCCTCTCTACTACTACCCTCTAACTCCTTACTTCCAATATCAAATTCTTTACTTCCACTTCCAACTCTTCGAAATGAGGATACAGACCCCTCTCTCCAGGACCGGTCTCGGTCTCTCTCAGACCTAAACCCTTTAGGGAATTCTCTTCTGGGCCCACAAAAACTCTCTGATCTATGAATGGCTCTATCATTAACAGTACCACCACCATTTCTATTACTAAATCTGTCAAACCCACCTTTTCTCCTATCAAAAGAATCAAAATCATGATCCGATCTTTTCCTTACAATCCTATTATCTTCATCTAAAGATCGATCACGTTCATACCTGGACGATGACGACGGAGAAACCAAACCCTTCCGCCCATTATCGGACTTGTAGTGAAAGCTACGATGCGACAACGATGATGAACGACTAGGGTTAGGGTTTGATGAGTCCTTGCTTGTGCTTTTCTCATTATACGAATCAAGATCGTCGCTTGATCTCAATCTCTTCATTCCTAGGAAAAACAAAAACAACAATCTTCAACAGATCCAAACAAGATTTAGGTATAAATTTGAAACCCTAATATTTTTTTTCCAAAAGACATGACGATTTCGAAACATGAAACCCAACATGTAGGCGTTTTCTAAAATGGACATAACAATGAGAAAAAAAAAATGCATACTTTACAAAATATGACCTTCGAAAATTTAATTATGAGGTAGGTAAGTTCTAATTTCCCAAAAAATTCAGCAAAAATATAGAGATATAGCAAAGAAAAAGCTAGGGTTTTTTTTTAGAGAGAGGCTAACGTTACCGGAGCTTGATTATGGGATGGGCAAATAACTGACGGCGAACGGGGAAGATGGAATAGCGGCGGCGGAGGAGTTTGGTTTAAGTATAGTCAAAATATTAACTAATATTGTCATTTAATAAGAGTCAACACTTTGGTGGTGACATTGAGGACCCGCTAAGTGTCTAGTTTTGTGTTTGATTATTATATCAAAGTTTTGGGCAGCTATATTTTAATTTTAAAAATAAATCTTATTATTCATCACTTATTTAAAAAAAAAAAAAAAAATCTCATACATCTTAACTAGCTTCTCATTTAATATTTTAAATTTTATTCTCTTTAATCATTTGATATTCTTCTTTACTCACTTTTTTTTTTACTTTGACCTAAATTTTTCTCCATTTTATTCTTATAAACAAAAATTTTAAAAGTAAATAAATAAATTATGTTTAAATGAAAAATATTTTTTTTACTTTGCTTTGAAAAATAACAGGGTGGGTAAGCAAAAATATATTTTTTAATCCATTATATTTCCTTTAGACAATCTATTTTGAAAACACTTATTTTATTTTAAATACGCACTCAATATTAATTTTTCTTTAATTTTTTGGTGTGCAGATGAAACCATTTATGTCATATTGTGACTGTAACTAAAAAATACGTACTCAAACACATACTCAATTGACAAGCATTTTACGATGGTAGATAAAAAATACAGTCATTATGTGATTGTACTCAATGTGTCCGAGGGTTACTAATGTGATTGAGGGCTAATAATGTGACTGATGTCACATGTGTGATTTATGTGATTGTACTCAATGTTTCAGAGGGTTACTAATGTGATTGAGGGCTAATAATGTGACTGATGTCACATG
>SKCR01009762.1:0-23328 GCA_019454045.1 Zanthoxylum bungeanum
GTGGCTCTGGTGCTCCTCCATATGGTGAACTTGTGGATCCAGCATTGCATTGCATGCTGAGAGTCTCCATGAATTTGCATATCTGGTCCAGCTTGGAATTTACTACTGTGTTGGCTCCAACTTCATAAATTCCAACAATTCTTTGGATCATTCTCCTTTCTGTTAGCCATAAGGAATTATTGTTGGCCATTTCTTCAATTAGGTCCCAGGCCCGATCTTCTCCTTTTGCCATTAAAGCTCATCTAATAGCAGCATAAATTGTGGTTCTCATTATTCCAGAAACTCCATTATAGAAGGTCTGGACTTGTAGCCACTTTACAATTTCATGGTGAGGACATTTTCTGAGTAAATCTTTGTACCTTTCCCAAGCTTCGCAGAGTGATTCTGAGTCATGTTGGATAAAGGATGTGATGTCATTCCTCAGCTTTGCAGTTCTGGCTGGTGGAAAGTACTTTGCAAGGAATTTGGTGGCTAGAGTGTTCCAAGTTGTGATGGAACCTGCTGGTAGTGATTGTAGCCAAGCTTTAGCTCTGTCTTTCAAGGAATATGGAAAAACACACAGTCTCATTGCTTCTTCAGTTGCTCGGTTGTAGTTGAAAGTGCCGCAAACTTCCAGGAAGTTGTTGATGTGGGCATTAGGATCTTCAGTTGCATTCCCCCTAAACTGCACTGACTGTTGTATCATCGGAATGCATGTTTTGATGTCACACGTATTTGCTGGTAAGAGAGGAAGTACAATACAGGGAATGACATCATCAACGGTTCTGTCTCAAATTGGAATTGGTGGTACAACTTCCAAAGGTTCAGGTTCCATGTTGATGATTGCTTCTTGGGCTTATTGCATTTCCCTTTTTAAATGTCTGATGGTTCTTTCTATTTCTGGGTCAAGCAGGTCGGATTTCAAAGCTTCTGGTTTGTCTTATGTAGTGTATGAGAACCTGAAACACAAGAAAACAGAAATAATAAGTAAAAGAAAATTAGATACAAGTAAAGGTATCTAACCTCAAAATTTATAGTGAAAGATAAATAAGTCCCCAGCAACGGCGCCAAAAACTTGACCAATGCGTAATCACACGCGTATAACGCAAGCGCACGTATCGTTCAAGTAGTATAAATGTATCGATCCCACGAGGACTTAATACCTAAGCTATTAATTATTGAAGCCAATTTTTACTAGTACCTAATAGATTGATTGTTGATTGGATGGTGATTTAAGACTTAAAACAAGTAAATAAAATGGCGCGAAAGTAGGTTGAAGAAAATTCAAATTTATAAGACTATTTAGGGTTGTGAATATTTCCAATATCTTTTTAAAGATGAAGTGATTATTTTACATTTGTTTAATATATCGATTTATTAACCTGGAACACGAAAATATGCAAAAGCCTATTCCGATGGTCAGATACAAATACCCAATGTAACCCAATTAATCATATTCCTATGTCAACCAAGTTACCTGAATTCATTAAGATTAAGTTCCAATTATGGTTACTCCTGCCCGACAGGTATATTCATATCCTGTAAGGAAATCTATTAAAGGGTTATCTATCCTTAAGAAATATCATGGGTTATTGAGTCTAAGTTTTAAACCTAAAATCCTTTTTCCAAGTTCATTTTAAGTTTACCAGATCAGTCTTATTAATGGCCAGTTAACAAGAAACATTAAGACTAAGGCTCAATGAATAAACCTTTATATTACCCAAACTGTAACTTAACCCCTTAAAAACCGGTGATATTGGAATTCATCACAACCCCAGATAACGGGCTTAATTACGACACATATCTAAAGCTAATAAAAGCTTAATTAAAATAAAAGACATAAAGTAAATGCTGGAAATTAAACAAAATAAATGCTGGAAAGTAAATGCTGGAAAGTAAAAATGTAAAAGTACAATAAAAGAAAATATTGGGTGTTAAAAGATCCACTTTTATTACTACTATTTTAGATATATCCTTTATTATAATATATTAACTTTGTGTGATATTACCAACCAGCCATATCGGCGGTATCCTGATTAAGTCAAATTAATAAGTAATTACCAACCGACCAATCAGGCGGTATCCTTATTAAGTCAGGTTAAAACCACTTTCAATAATTACCAACCGACCAATCAGGCAGTATCCTTATTAAGTCAGGTTAAAACCAATTTCAATAATTACCAATCGACCAATCAGGCGATATCCTTATTAAGTCAGTTTTTAACTAGTTTATATATTATAATTTAGGGAGATTAATCTAAATATTAATAATAAAAGCTTTACCTTTTACCCCAGCTGAGGGGAGTTACCTCCTCATTACTGAAAAGTAAAGAAAGGAAAGTACTATTGCGTAAAAGTAAATTGTAGAAAGTAAATACTGAAAAGTAAAGAAAATAAAGTGTAAAAGCGAAAATTAATTACTGAAAGCTATAAATAATCAAACAAGACACAATCTTCTTAGTATTCTTAAGGAATTACACTGAAGAAAGTATGGATTCAATTCATAAATTTTGGCCTGCATTTATAGGCCTCTATAAGCCATACGCGCCGCGACGCGCCAACCTTTGCTCGTCGCGACGTGTCGTGAATTGTGGCGCAAAATCCGGAGATGGTGACACGTGTCCTGGCGGCGTCATTAACTGAATGATTGTGCTGACATGGCGATGTCAATTATCGGCAGCATGTGATGGTGACACCTGTCCGACGCATGTTAGCATGACTCGCTGTGATGTTGACACGTGGCAGGCGCACGTTAGCAATGATGATGATTGTTGGTAGCATGTGATGGTGACACGTGTCTGACATATTTTAGCAGTTTTGATGTGATGTTGACACATGTCCGGAGCATTTTAGCAAACTTCGGTGCACGTTAGCGGTCGCGACGCAGAGTTGCTACGCGTCGCGACGCCCAAAAGATAGTTTTGCCCTTTTTGTCTGTTTTTTACTGTTTTGGCCCTGATTTGATTCCAGAGAGTCCTGAAACTTTATTTATCTATAAAATAACACAAAACACATACAAATATTCACAAAACTCAAGAAACTATAAAAAAATATTAGGTCAAATCAGTGGGAAATAGTGATACATTTACCACTCATCATTAATCATATAACATTTATATAATTAAATAATTAAATACAAATATCTTAAATATATGTATTATATTTACATTAAATATCAAAAATACATATATTAATGATATATGTTTAAATATCACAAATTGATATTTAATTAATGTGTATTTAATAATATCAGATATTAAATACAAATACACATTAATTCAGAAATGACTGTTAGGTTCTGATTGCATGTATTTTTCATTTAACCGTTAAATGAGTTATGAATAATCAGTATTATTCATAACAACTGCCCTAGTGCTCTACGAGTATATTTCATTAGTGAGACTATCTAGATTCAAGAATATCCGTCACGAAAATAAATTTTGTATCCATAATTTACACACCCGTAAATTATGACGAACACGGATAAACACTCTGAATCATACAGGTCGAGGTCACTGCATACGTATAATCCATCTGTCATAGGTATCCGGATTATTCTAGAGATATAGATACACACATCAAATCTCTATAGATATAATCATATCGACGTTTCTATTAGCAATCTCTCAAAAAAAACACTTAGAACTAATTTCTACAGTGTACCACGGCACCATGGATTTAACAGATTACTAATTCCATATTTAATACATATGCTCTATACACAGAGCTAACGGATCCTTTCTTAATACACACAGGATATCCTGAGCATCAGTCCACACCCAACGAATAGGCGGAGGTCTGATCTAAATAGATCGGTGACATGATTGCCATCCAAGTATGGAGGATAACTCAGATATCCACAGTGGTATCACAAGTCAAAGAATCAATATGCTCACTCAACCCGAGAAGATTCGTATTGACGTTGGTGTACCATACTTTAAGAATCTTTAGTGAGTCGTTCAGTGTTTATCTGCTATAAACACCTACACGTCTATACAAGTCTCCAAGACTCATGGTTCACTGAGAAACCATCGGAATCCAAGATTCCAATATACGACATGTACCAGTCTCAATGGGTTTACTTTACTGACCAAATAGTGTAAACCTTGACCGGGAACTTTCTAAGAATGATAACGTCATGATACAATTCAATGTCAGTTGCGACGTTTTTGCAACAATATCATAACTAATCATTCTAAGGTCGGTTATATCTTTACTATATTTAAGAAGAAGTTATATAAAGGAAACTGTTCATTTTATTCATAATAAAATGTTACATAAGTATTTACAAGGAAATAGATAATAAAATTGGCGCTCAGAGCACCAACCCTTACAAAATATTCAATTTGCTCTAGTGCCAATATCGATTGTATCTCATACCCATCGACTCCATATTTTTATCAAATAAGTTCATAGGTATGGTCTTCGTAAGCGGGTCTGCTACATTATCTTCACTCGGTACCTTGCACATGACAATGTCCCATCGTGACACAATCTCTTGAATGATGTGGTACTTTCATTCCACATGCTTCAACTTCTTATGCACCATTGGTTCTTATACTTCTGGAATGGCTCCAGTATTATCACAGTATAACGGAATTAGATTCTCGATACTTGGGACTACTCCTAATTCTGTGATAAAGTTCCTAACCCATACAGCTTCCTTTGTAGCTTCAGAAGCTGCAATATATTCCGGCTATGTGGTGGAATCAGCTGTCGTCCCCTGTTTGGAACTCTTCCAATAAAATGCACCTCCGTTAAAGGTAAACACAATCCTGATGTAGACTTTCTATCATCAGGATCCGATTGGAAATCGGAATCTGTATACCCATTAACTTGTAATTTTTTCTTTCATAGATAATAAACTTATCCTTAGTACCTTTAGATACTTGAGGATATGTTTAATGGCCATCCAATGGTCATTTCCTGGATTGGACTAATATTTGCTCGTCACACTAACTGCGAAGCTGATATCATGCCTAGTACATAACATGGCATACATGAAGCTGCCCAAACACGGAGCATAAAGTTGATTAGACATTCTAATCTTTTCATCTTCTGTTTGCGGACACATCTTCTTCGAAAGATGTAAGCCATGTCTAAACGGTATGTTTACTGTCTTATAGTTACCAAAATTATACCGTTCTAAGATCTTATCTATGTACGTGGATTGGGACAACCCAATAAGCTTCATTTCTCTATCTCTATGGAGTTTTATGTCTAAGACATAAAAAGCTTCACCCAGGTCCTTCATGGAGAAATTCTTACAGATGTAAGCTTTGACGCTTTGCATCATCCCGATATCATTCCCAATGATAAGGATGTCTTCAACATAGAGAATTAAAAATACCACCATACTCCTACTAGCCTTCATATACACATAGGATTCATCCGTATTCTTGAGAAAACAAGACAATTTGATTATCTCGTCGAATTGAAGATTCCAACTTCGTGAAGCATGTTTATGTCCATAAATGGACTTCTTCAGCTTGCATACCATGCCCGAGTTCTCGCTGGATGCAAAACCCTCCGGCTATTTCATGTAGATTTCTTCACAAGAAATCCATTTAGAAAACCCGTTTTCACATCCATTTGCCAAATCTCGTAATCATGATATGCGGCAATTGACAACAAAATCGTAATGGACTTTAGCATTGCAACTGGTGAAAAAGTTTCATCGTAGTCAACATCAGGCCGCTGCGAGTAACCTTTAGCTACCAGTTGGGCCTTAAAGGTTTCAACCTTTCCATCGGGCCCACGCTTCCTCTTGTAAATCCATTTACAACCGATATGAACAATTCCTTTAGGAAGCGGAACCAAGTTCCAAACTTGATTCTCATGCATTGAGTCCATCTCAGATTTCATGGCGTCTTGCCACTTCACAGAGTCGAAATCCAACATAGATTCTCTATAGGTAAAATGGTCAGTCTATTCAACTAAGAGGTCATAGAGACTCTTTTCTTGTATCAAATACAAGCATTCAGGAGGTCTAGATACCCTTTGTGACCTATGGAGTGTGTGTGTTAAAGGTTCTTCATCTTCTTGAACTACAGGTTCCTCCATTAGTTCATTGGTTCCAGATTGTACTTCATCAAGTTCAACCTATCTATGATCACCACCTTTAGCCAAAAATTCTATTTCTATAAGATTTTTGAAGCGAGCTACGTAACATTTTGGTCTGACCTGTGGATGATTGTTAGGTATAGACCGATGCTCACGAAGATCGGTGCGTGTTAATATGAGGATTCGTCAGTCCATATGGTTGGATTATGTTTCCATAAATTTTTCAGAGTATATTCCAGAAATCTGTTGGCCGAAAGTTCGTTAAAGAAATTATTTCTTTATCATTATAAATAATATTGAAAAGAGTTTCGCATATATTATTTATTAATGGAATATAGTTTTGAAAGGTTAGTTTATATTGAGTAGATAAGGTTTTGACAGTATAACTATAACCTTACTCAATTGGAAACGGAAATGATGAAGGGATTATACATTAACGTTTTAACCTCGACTTGTATGGTTTGATGTGTCGTGTTGTTTTGTCATGATTTGTAGGTGGACAGACCTTCATGAAATATGTGTACAAGTATATAAGATATATATGTATATATATAAGTAACAATCGAACGTGAGCCTAGAGAGTTCCATTATATTGAGTTTACTCGTTAAGCACTAGGGCGACTTTTCGTCAAATGTTGACAAAGTATTTTTTGGGTTTTAAGGATTAAATTGTTTGATCCGATAATTCATTAGATGAATTGAATTAATTAATTTTATATTAAGAGTTGATATAAGTTTATTGTATAATAGATGTAAATTTGATTTAGATTAAATTAGTAATTAATTAGTAAATTAATTTAATTGTTAAATTAATATACAAAATTAATTACTTAGATTATACAAATAAATGTTTTAATTATTTAAGGTAACCATAGTTTGTACAATTGAATGATTTTTGTTAAAGTAACTAAAATCATTTAATTGTAATTTTTTGTTACCTTGGTTGGTCTGAATTATTTAACGTTTGTTAAGTTAAATTTTTTGATTTTGTGGTGTAGGGAAAAGATTCCCTTAAACCATGGTTTAATTAAATTGCTTGGGTTTGTTTTCTTTATATTTAATTTAATAAAAAACAAAAAGGTGGTGGCTTTTCTTTTCAAAAAAAAAAAGGAAAAAGCCAATGACATAAAAACCAATTCAAAAAAAGGAAAATGGGTGGTTGTTCTTTTGATTAGCACACTGCCGAACTTCAAAAAGGAAAAAGCTTTGGTTTTCTTTGTTTTTTGTTCATCAAAATCAAGCCTAAATCTCACCAAAATTACCCATACAAATAATCAAGTCCATAGAATTAATCCCTAAGTTTTAAGGGTTAATATATGTTCTTCAAGTTTTCTTTTTCCTAGGGTTCAAGTATTGAAATTTGGGGAAACGTTGGTTGCCACTCTTGAGTGATCAAACCACCTTTTGATCACCAAGATTAGTTCATTGAGGAGCTTGATTTGGTGGAGTTTGAAGAAGTTCAAAGTGCTTGGAGGAATTGGAAAAGCTTGGATGCAATGATTCAACAAATTGGCAAAGAGTTGAAAGCTTGTTGGTATATTTAAATTTGTCAATTTATTTGTTCAAATTTTGTTGAGAAAAATTGTTGTGTAAGTGTTGGATAAATTGGAAGCATGTATGTGAGGATTAGAAGCATTGAAGTGTTGGAAAATCGATATATAGTTGATATGTTAATTTTTGTATGCTTGGAATAATTTTGTAAGAGTTGGAAAATTATTTTGTATGCTTGAATTAATTTTTTCAAATGTTGGAAAATTAATTTTAGTATGTTTGGATTATTTTCAAGTGTTGGAAATAATTATGATGCTTAGATTAATTTGTCAAGAGTTGGTAGATTGATTAAAGTGTGTTGAAAATTTTTAGAGAAGATATTGCAAACTTGTCCAACGAATTTCCTCCATACTTGTGGCAAATCAAATGCTTCTAGAGAGAGTTATCATCAGCAGTGAACCTCCAAAGTCATTTAAATACAAGTACCAAATTCATAGATTTTAAATCCAACCCCCAATCCATCGTATTTAATAGTCTTCTTAATCACATCTCATTTTACTTTGTATTAGACTCTACTATCATATGACCCAGACTAGAAAAATCTTCTAGAATTTGACATCTTGAAGACTGAGAAGAAAAACAAATGAATAGATGAGAAAATAGATTTTAAAAGAGTCAACCTGCCCCCGAATGACACAAATTTGTTCTTCCAGTCGCATATATGCTTCTTTATTTTTTCAATAACTGGATCCCAAAGAGTATTTTTCTTAGGATTACCACTGATAGGCAGTCACAAGTATTTGAAAAGTGTAGAAGAGCATTTACAATTCAAATTTTTTGTCGGATTATTTGCCCATTGGAGGTCGCCATCAACACAAACAATTTGCTTTTGTGAAAATTGACCTTGAGGCCCGAAACAAGCTCAAAGCAATGAAGAATCCTTTTCAAATTGAGTAAGAAATCAATATCTTTACTAGAAAAGATATGAGTGTCGTCCGTGAACTGGAGATGAGTAACAGCAAAATTCAACTGGCCCACCTCAATACCCATACTTTACATGTTTAATACTCTAAATTTCATGTTAATGCTAATAATTTTCATGTTTAATATCATATTTTCATATTTCATGTCCAAATTTTCATGTTAATGATATACATAGCAAAAAGTTTATAATTTTCATGTTTGATGTCCTAATTCCATGATTAATACCGACAATTTCAAATTAATGCTCACAAGACAATAATTTTGTAATTTTTTATTTAATGCCCTAAATTTCATATTTAATGCCTAAATTTTAATATTAGTACACAATTCTCATGTTTAATGCCATACTTTTCATGTTTAATGTCCAAATTTGCCTATGAAATTTCAGATAAGCAATAATACACGTGTAAAAATGTTAAAATATTATGTCACGTGTGGACGTTTTTCATATTCAATACCATATTTTTATGTTTAATACCCTAAATTTCATGTTTATATTAATAAATTTTCATGTTGGTTGATTTTCCATGTTTATAGACCCAATTTTCACATTTAATATTCAACTTTTCAAGTTCATGCTATATAGGGTGATAAATTCGTAATTTTCATGTTTAGTGTCAATTTTTCATGTTAATGCTAATTTTCATGTTCAATATTTTATTTTCATATTTAATGACGAAAACATCATGTTAATGCTAATAATTTTCAGGTTTACAAATTTTGCATGTTCATTGTCCAATTTTCATGTTTAATTTCTAAAATTTCATATTAATGCCAACAAATTCAAGTGGGACTCAACCTATGTCAAATATGTTGTTTGTATAGTAAAAGATAAAATTCATGTTTAATGTCTATATTTTCATGTTCAATGCCTCAAATTTTCATGTTTAATATCTAAAATTTCAGGTTATTAGATACTTAAGTAACTTGTTTTTTAAATTTTTTTAATCTTTTAAAATTAAAATTTAATATCAGTATTTGGATTTTCATCCAAAAGCTCAGATTAAACTAAGCAAAAGAACAAAGCCAGAAATTTCTATGAGGAAGAGATTTTGTAATTTTTATGGAATTAATATAAAAATTTAATGAGAATATTTCTATTATTTATTCAGTTACTAACCATTAAAAACTAAGAGTGGCAATTTGGGGCAGGATTCGTTTATTCGTTCGATTCGATTCGCTTTAAAGTGAATACGGGTTTGAAAAAATGGATTCGTTTAATAAATGGGTCAATTCGATTCGATTCGTTTATTAAACGAATCGAATACAAATTTAAGCTCATTGATTCGTTTATTCGTTAATGATTCGTTTTATTATTTTTATTTACTAGTTTATGTTAATTTTCAATTAAAATTCGAGAAATTATAGCTAATTATCATAGAAAAATAATATTTTCGATATTTGGTGAGGTATTTTTTGTAAATATATTAATTACATATTTCATATGTATATATTTATGAAGAATTAATATAAATCAAATGTGGTAAATTATTTTATTAAATAATATTATTGAATAAACAAATAAACAAATAAACAAATATTCGTATTCGATTCGTTTATTAAACGAATCGAATACGAATCCTGATATTATGATTCGTTTAATAAACGAATCGAATACGAATTCATCGAATTTTGATTCGATTCGTTTAGGATTCAATATAAATTTGATTCATTGATTTATTTTACCACCCCTATTAAAAACATTGAGGGGAGTCATACCCCCAATACATTAACAACACCCCTTAATCAAAGGTTTCGATGATGACATTAATTAAAGACAGATGATAGTGAGTAATGAGTGCGTCATAAATGACATTGGGCTGAACAAAAAAGAAAAACCATAACAATGGCTCCAACATATATGCTTCCTAGTTGGGACTCCATTGCCCTCTAAATAGATATATAGGTATGCAGCAAGGTGAGCTGTGCGCATATTGGTGGACTATCTATCTTCTTGTAGTTGTAGGGCTATCAGTTTGGGATTTTTATTATCAATATTTAATGCCAGGTTTTTGAATCTTTAATTTGACCCAGACCCTTCATCACAGCAGAGATATGATAGTACATTCCTGTTACCTGTGATGCACATCAAAGGTAACGTCTGTCATTGGGTTTTCCATTTTCTAAAAAACTCACAAGCTCATAAATTGACGACAATGGGCAACATTTTTTTATTTTAATTTTTTAGCTTCTCAATTATGTGGATTAGGGTTTTCCAATTTCTAAAAAACTCACAAGCTCATAAAAGGATTAATTATATCTCATAAATAATTAATCTTAATTTTTTTTTATATTAATATATTATACTATAAAAATTCAAAGTATAAATATGATATTGAACTCCAAAGATATTAACACCTATCTCACACAAAATTTCAGATTTTAATAATTTCAATTTTTTATTATTGATTTTGATTCTATTGATTGAAGTTTAAAACCAATATCACATATATTTTCGATCTGTAACAATAAACAAAATTGAAAAAAAAAAAGAAGAGTAAAATGTAACGGAACACTTAAAACATGCATCTAACAAACAAACTGCTTTGATATATTGGTCAAGCCCCGACTTGGTGGTAAAATACACATGGTTGTCAGGTCCTGAGTTCGAGTTCAAATGGTGCATTTCTTATAAAAATCTAGAGCAAGGCGGAGTTTTATCTGCTCTGTTTAAATTCGGGTCAAATGATTTAACGGTAGGATTTCCAATTTTCCAAAAAAAAAAGAAGTGATATATTGATGAATCTAAAGCACAGTAATCTGACCTCTTTAATCTTGCATAACTGCACTGAAACTTAATTTATTTAGGCTTAAAAAGTGATCATATTTTAAAAGGGATTCATACATATAAGACAAGGGAAAAGACGAGAGATTTAAAAAAAAAAAAAGTGAAGAAAAGAGTGTTGACGGCTGATTTTGGTCTCAAGGCAATATGGGAAATTACTCCCGAGACAATCCTCCCTCAATAGTGAATTTGTTCGGTTAAGGGGAAACCAAAAGTAAATTTAGCAAAAGACAGATAAATACACCAATCAACAAGGAGACTTAACGTGGTTCGGTGGATCAGATCCCACCTACGTCCACGGGCACAAAACAAACGATACTTTTATTACCGAGATACTTCTTTGATTTCTCTTGTGTTTACAAGTCTGATCGGAATGATCTTGATATTGATTCTCATGTTTATAAGCATACTCTACCCTCCTATTTATAATAGTGCAGAAGTCACACTCCTTCTTTTACAAGGGTTTCCTAGTCGAATTAATCTTCTTCTGTTTGTTGCCTTGATTATTAATGCATCGTCATGGGGGAAACTCACCCCTTGAGCATCCTCGTCGGTGAACATTATGGGTACCGACCGACCTCCTCGTAGTGCCGAGGACCGTTCTGTTTCTAGCACCTCCGTCCCCCGAGCTCGGCTATAGTTTTTTCTTGACTGGTTAGAGTCTCCGGCCAGTGTTTTTCCCCCGGCGATGATGTTCACCTGTCGGCTCCGTGCCCTATGTCTGGCTGCCATAGTTTCATGGTTAATATATTTACTGAAATACCCATTCCGTGCTAGGTCTTCCATATGTTACCGCAAATCTTTGCACTCGTCCGCTGTATGTCCCCTCAGATTATGATGTATGCAATAAGATTTCTTATTCCTTTTATCTGGGGGAAATCTCCTGAGGTCGGGTTCTATTAAGAGGCCTTTTCCTTTTATCTCCATGATGATCTGCCCTGGTGGCTTGCTTAGGGGAATATATGCTTCTTCTCGGACTACGTGGTTTACTCGGGTGGGACTCCTCTTTCCTGGTCATTCCGAGGCATTGGTTTGAATTCCTTGCGTCTCGGGAGAGTTTTTTGAACTCCCTGTCTGGCCGGTGGGGGGCCTCTGCCCTTGTCGTCATCTCTCTGACAGTTGTCCCCCTCCGGGAGATCCTTTCTTCGTTTTCTAACGAGACGAACTTTCGGGCTACTTCCAGAGCGGTAGCATAATCTGGTGTGTCCTGGATCCTTAGGTGAGTCCACAGTTTTCCGATCCTTAAGGCTCCTTTTAAACTTTCCAAGGCTTCAAGGGACTCATAGCCTCCGACTTCGAGTACCATATTGTGGTACCTCTCAATGAAAGTTTTTAGGGGTTCGTCCTTTCCTTGCTTCATGAGTCTCAACTCTCCAATTGTCTTTTTAGGGACGTAGGCCCCCTTGAAGTGCCGAAAGAACGACCTTTTAAGTTGCGTGAAGCTTCCGATGCTCCCCGGGGCCAAACTTCTGTACCATAGGATGGCGGATTCGCCCAATGTCAGGGGGAATACTTTGCAGATGGCATCTCCTACTACTCCTTGGACTTCCATTAATAGGACAAAGCTCTCAATAGGGATAGGGATTTCGGTGGTGTGACCCTTGTAGGGCGTCATGGTCGGCATGTTGAATCGCCTCGGGAACTTTGCCGACCTTATTTCTTCTGTGAGGGGAGATTCCTCCTCATTCTCCCGGGTATCTCCTGCATTAGTCTTGAGGTTTACCCCCCACTTAGCATCTCTTTTTTTAGCCAAGACTTCATCTCACTACTTGTGCTGCCATGTCGCTTTCTGTGCCCTTCTTTGCATCTATTGTCCTGGGTACGGTGCTCCTTATGCCTTGAAGTTTCCCGCACATTCTCGCCATACTCTCTGTTTTCTCCTCTGGAGTCGCGGAGACTATCATAGGAGGAATCTGTCGATTGTCTTCCCTCTTCTTCTTCCCATGTTGTCTCTGTTTGTGAATCTTTTTCTACGACTATGGATTTTATCCCGCATGGACCCTTCCTCATGGGTTCATCGTCTTCACTTACATCCGCAATCCTTTTACCTTCTTCTTTTTCACCTCTTTTTCGGCTGGTTCCGGCTTCCGGTCTCTCGTTGTTCATCCCTTCCATTCTCTCCAGTCGATCTATCATGGATTTCATGCTTTCTTCCATTTTCTTCTTCATCCAGTCCGTAGCTGGACTCCCTAATGACTGATGATTTCCGTCTTCTGACATTGTCTTTTTCGTGAATTGCTTTTTGTCGCGAAATTCTCCACAGACGGCGCCAACTGTTGACGGCTGATTTTGGTCTCAGGGCAATATGGGAATATTACTCTCCGAGACAATCCTCCCTCAATAGTGAATTTGTTCGGTTAAGGGGAAACCAAAAGCAAATTTAGCAAAAGACAGATAAATACACATCAATCAACAAGGAGACTTAACGTGGTTCGGTGGATCAGATCCCACTTACGTCCACGGGCACAAAACAAACGATACTTTTTATTACCGAGATACTTCTTTGATATCTCTTGTGTTTACAAGTCTGATCGGAATGATCTTGATATTGATTCTCATGTTTTAAGCATACTCTACCCTCCTATTTATAATAGTGCAGAAGTCAGACTTATTCTTTTACAAGGGTTTCCTAGTCGAATTAATATCCTTCTTTCATAAGGATTCCTAATTTAAAACTACATTCACTTCCCATATCCTATTTGGATACTGACTCATCAACCTTTCCCAATGAAAATAGGATAACTTATTATCTTGTCCGAAAAAATTGGATGCCTTATCTTCTGGAGCACGTCTCGCCATATGCTCGGTCTTCATGAGGTCGGTCATGATGGTCCTTTGAGCTGAGAATGCTGCTACCGATCTGATAATGCTCGGTCATCCGAACCAAAGTGGTCGGTCACCTATCATCAAGTGTCCGGTCTCTACCTGTTGGCTTTATAACACTCATGTGGTCGGGTCGGCATTAATGATCTTCGATCAAGAAGGGAATTACCCTTTTTACCCCCACTGTGCTCTTTAAATAACATATGACCTGAAAACACCATCAACAAAGAGAATTAAGATGTTGCGGCAATCAACTTTTTGTAATGTTGCAAATTAATTGCAAAAGAAAGAAAGGGAAATGAATCAAAGTAATTTTTTTACCAAAAAAGCCGACCGATAGTAGTCCATTGATAATTCATATTTCTGAGCATAAGGTCGAACCTCCGCATAAGGTTTATTTCTCTCTTTTATAATTTTGATGTTATGATTGAAGGTAGATTTCTTCCGAATATTTGTGGAATAGATTCCCCAACTTCATTTCGTTAAATATATGGGAATGAGGGACAAATATATTAATATTTAAACTCTTAATAAATATTAAATTATAATACCTATAAATTGTAATGTATTAAAAAAAAAAAATTAACCAAAGGGGTTGGTTGCGGCGTCAACTTCAGGTGGTTAACTGAAACCCCTGTCTCAGGTAAAAAAATTAGTAAATTACTTGCAACCCTTTGACAGTGGAGGAGATAGCTGTTGGCATCAAAGCTCTCATTTTCTATGCCCTGATGAAAATGAAGGCTTGTCTTAGCTCTGTATACACACATCACATTTGAGTCTGTCTTTGTCATTATACAGTTAGACAGTCTTGAGAAAGATAGAGTTTTGTCATTTGTGTCTCACATGGTGTAATTGATTTGAGATTTCTTCTCTTCGTTATTATTATAATATATACTAGGATTGTTATTGTTAGACCGAATTTTATACTTAATTTTTTCAATTTTTTTTTATGAAAATCCAAATTTTCCCTCAATTAAATAAATATTTTGACAATGGAATTGATTACAATAGATAGTTATTAAATAATAATTTAAATATAATTAAAATTTTAATTATATATTATTCTTAAAATATATATAATATAAAATTATAAAATTATGAAAAATTTTAACCAACTCATCTCATCCAAAATTCATTATTATCACATGAACTAGTTTTAAGTCAGTGGGTTGGTGGAGTGGGTAAGTACTTTTTAACTCTCTCTCTTTCTCTCCCTCTTTTGCCCTGTGAAGTTTGATACATATACTCACACATATTTTTATTTAAAGTTTTATTAACTCTCTTACTGTAGCTAAGTGATCTACAGTAAATCATTGTAGTTATAGTGAAATAGTTTATAAAATTTTAAGTAAAAATGTATGTAAGTGTATCATTTTTGTTGATACAAAGAAGAAGCGAAGCGGTGTTCGTTTGTGTTAAAAATACTTTAGCTTTTTTTGTTTATTCAATTTTTCTATTTTTCCTCCTTCACTACCCATTATAACAGTTGAAGACATGAAGATGTCCTTATAACAGTTGTGTAACAGCATTTATGTGTCAGAGATGAAATGAAATTGAAGACATGATGAATGGCCTCACTTACTTCTCTTCTTCTTCTTCTTCTTCATTATCGTTAAGGATGGTTTCTGCAGATATGGGCTCTCTATCTCTTAATAGTCCCAATTATGGAGGTGCAGTGTCAGAGGAGAATGAGAGACCTTGGGGTTTCCCTTTCATGGGAAAATGCAGTGCATGTAAAGGTTCTGATTGCAGTGATGGGTCTGGTGAAAGAAATGAGACCATGATCCATGATATCAACTTGAACGAAGAATTTAACCATAATGAAAGCTCACTCAGTGCTGGCAAGGAATCAGATAGTGGGCAGAGTAAAGTTTGTGCTAGAGGTCACTGGAGGCCTGCTGAAGATACCAAGCTTAAGGAACTTGTTGCTCTTTATGGTCCACAAAATTGGAACCTTATTGCTGCCAAGCTCAAAGGCAGATCAGGTATGTTATGCAAACTCTGTTGGAGAGTGTTTAAAATAGTATTAAGAATAATCTCTCACATTGAAATGTAATTGATAACTTCAAAATAAGTTAGGGCAGTCTCGATACAAAAGCAGATTTGATGTAAGATTTACATTAAATTTTGCACCATTTCATACATTTTTTCTAACCCACTCTTTCAATTTTTATTCAAAAAAAAATATATATATATATTTTTTTTTACCCTACAAAATTTGCACGTAAAACTTTCAAATTTAATTAATATAAAAAAATGAGTACACAACTTGTGCTATTTTAATACTGCCACATCAAATTTATTTTGGCACTGTTCACCTATGTTATTTTAACGCAGGTGATAGTGTTCCATTGGTGTGCCAACAGTACCAACGAGTTTGTGTTGCTCTTAGTGTGACATTGTCTTTGCCTTAATGTTAATAACCAATATGTGTTTTATCGAAGGTAAGAGCTGTAGGCTTAGGTGGTTTAATCAGTTGGATCCAAGGATAAACAGGAGAGCTTTCACTGAAGATGAAGAAGAGAGGCTAATGCATGCTCATAGACTTTATGGTAACAGATGGGCCATGATTGCTCGGCTGTTTCCTGGAAGAACTGATAATGCTGTCAAGAATCATTGGCATGTTATTATGGCTAGGAAGTATAGGGAACAATCCAATGCTTATAGAAGAAGAAAGCTTAGCCAGTCTGTTTACAGAAGAACGGATGATATGCCAAGCTTTGTGGCCAATGATGCAGCAGCAGCTGAGAAGTTCGGTCGACCTAAGGTGGACAATGGAGGAGGATTTGGCAATAAATTCCCTCATCTCACTTGTGGAAACTTTAATGGTGGTTCTGCTGGTGTTAGGTACGATTATTGCTTAAATGGTTCCCCCTACATGGTCATTGGGCAACAGGAAGCAATCTCATCATCAACTAACCAAGTCTATCACAGTGGGTTTTGTGCACAGGCACAGCAGCAGGCAGCACCTTTTGATTTCTTCTGTGGTGTGTCTTTATTATCCCTTTCATTGCTTAATCTCCAATTTCTTCTCTGTTACTTATTTTCATTTTGTTTAATTTTTATATCAATACATAAAAATATATCCTGAATTTCGTCTCAAATAAGGTGGGGGAAAATTACAAAGACTAACAACTTTCCCCTTTTATATCTTGATGTACGTGTGTTAATAGCTCACGCTTCATTTCATATTGGTACAAGTTGTCCAGTTCTCTCAGTCATTGTGATTGTGGGTGTGTTTAATTTGCAGGTCCCAAAAGAAATGACATGATGGGCATGTCCAGCCGTATCAGCTGTTGGGATAAGCCAATGTATGAAACAACTTATAATATGAATTTCTCATCAACTAGTCACCACTTCCACTACAGTAACCCCCAATACATGATGGAAATGCAACAGTCAAACTCAACAAGCATCCAAAATCCTGACACTTACTTGGATTCCACGGCATCAAAAACACTAGTTTTACACGATGAACCTTCATCATCGGTCGCAGGGACAGAGCTGCCAGCCACTTTGACACTATTAATCCTCCATCGTTCATTGACTTTCTTGGAGTGGGAGCCAGATGAACAAGCTAAAAAGGGTTTGAAAGATTAATCAAAAAGCCCTTTTAATATGCAATTAGAGGTAATTAAAGAGAGGAATTTTGTTTCAGTTGGTTTGACAGTACTTATTATAAAGCTGCTTTTATTAAGTTAGTTGAACAAGTCATATCCGACCTTTCACTTCTCTGGTTATCTTCCCTTCCCAAAGTTATCTTTTTGTCATTAATAATTTTGCCACTCTTTGCCTATTTATAAGCTTGTCATTAGAATGTGCACGTTGGTAACAAAGACAAAATAAGGGCACTTTCGGTATTGTATTGTATTGAATTTCATTTTCTATTTTTTTGAATTAAGAAAACACAAAATATGCATTCGGTAATGAAATTTGAAAAATATTTTTGGAAATACAAAATTCATTCTCTACTTTTAACCGAGGAAATTCAATGCTTTCCTATAATAATAATAATAAAAAAAAAAAACTGTTATTTTTTTAGAATAATAATTGATGAATTAATCATTATTATAATAACAATTAATTATTAACATAATAGATCGTAATAGCAATATATATCTATATTAATAAAATAATATAGTAATTAATAAAAAAAAATAATAGCTATAATAATAATAATATAAAATAATAAATTATTATATAATAAAATAGTAATATTAAATTATTATTATTATTATTATTATTATATTTTCTTATTGTATAATAATATAATAGTACCAATAAAATGATTATTAATTAAAATAAAAAATTATTAATTATTACTTAATATTTAGTTTATAATTTATTGTAAAAAGATAATTCTCCCAACAAGTTTTACTTTTCCCATTTTGAAGATGATTGTTTTGAAAATATAACGAACTCATTTGCAAATTTTGAAAATAAATTTTAAAATAATATTTTCATTTTCGTTTTTGTCCCATAAAAAATCAATTAAGAACAATACTGAACGGACCCTAAGAAACTGAAATTTTTTCAAAACATCATTTTCTCATTTCTCTACAGAAATCAAGCATAAATTCGGCAAGCATAACCATCCTCACCATCAAATGCATATTGCATTGCATTCAAGATGGAGATTATTCAACGATAGTTATTATTGAGTTTTGTCCCAAATTGGTTGGTAAAGACGAGTCACTTGTGTTTATATAAGTAGGATAAATCCTTCTATGCAATAAACTAGTCTTAAATATGCTGGCCTCGAGACAGGGCCAGGTGTTCAATGAAAATTATTTACTCTTTCACTGTTTTTTTTCCCATCACATGCACTGTTATTAATTGTAACTTGTTTGAGAAATTTCAAAGTTTTACGGCTTGTTGATATTTGTTAGAGTGTATGCCTTAAAATCTATTGTTGATATCGTGGTTTAAGGCGTAATATTTTTTAATACAATTTATTATTTATTAATAAAAGATATTTATTTTCTACACCTCCTTACATCTATATTTTATGTGTATGTCTCGAGACATTATGTCAAACGAATATCGTTAATCCAAAAGACGTTTGTGATTGTAAGAGTCAACGATATTTATACGAAGTAATATCAAATTAAGTTCTTGGTAAAATGTGATTATTATACAAGACAATAATATATCACTCGATCAATATTGTTATGTGTCTTCTACATTGACATTTGATGTTAATAGAATCTGATATCATAAAGATACAAACAATAGATGGTTTCATTAGTAGAATAAAATATCGAACTCGGCCATAGAAGCGTAAAATTACATGGTAATGTTATTTAAGGTCATTGATCTTCGTAATAGTACATTAGTGTCGTTGTATCCTCTGATCTGATATCACCTGCTGACTTGTACGATAGTACTCATGGTTCACTAGTATATCATCATTCGACTAGCCATGTCCTATTAATAAATACTAGATGGTCTTGAGCTAATAACGTAAGAAGTTATGTGTGCTTCAAGAAGGGTTCTTATAGCTTTGATAATAAAAGATACAGATGTTTTAAGGAAACTCAAAGATGTGGATACAAGTCTTTGGAAAAAACCGTCGATATCTTAGAGATATCAAATCCACGAGATCGAGTTTTGAAATATATCGAGTAGTAAGGATTTGACCTAACAATGATCCTAAACTTAATAAGGAATATAAATATCAGAATGAATGAGATGACATGCTTCGAAATGTATTCTAACAGGTTCATATTTTTTCTCATTTCATTCATCGACTATGGGCCATGACATGCTATTAGGCGTTTACCCATGGTTTCTAGGTTATCATATAAATGAAATATTAAAGAGTTAATATAATCTCACTGCTACTCGATAATGAACCTAAGACGGTCGCATAAATATAGTTTTTGTCTATATTAAAAATTCAATGATGTTTATTAAAAGTTAAAAAATGATTATTTTGGTAATTAATATGAAAAATTAGATTTTCGATAAAAATAAGATTTCCCAATAAAATAAGGATATTTAGAATATTTCGGAAACATTAATTTGATTAATAAATTGAAAATATAAAATTAAGATTTAATTATTTAAATAAATATTTGATATTTATATTAAACAACTTAAAATTAAACTAAATTAAATATAATTTTGATTAATTGTTAATTAAAATTAAGTAAGTTAAAAATAATTATTGGGTCAAAATAATATTTAATCTATTGGGCTAGCAACAAAATTAATTAGAGTCCTAATATAGATTAAATAGGGAAGTCTTATTTAATAAGGAATTCTTATTTAGTTAAGTTTTCTAATTTAATTTGGAAAGAATCATAAAAAGACCTAATTTGACTCGGAGAGATCTTGAATTGTCCTTGTAGTATTGTGATACAAACAAGTAAGTCCATAGTCTATTTAAAGACACAAAATTCGTCCAAGGGGGTAGTAGTAGTTCTCTCCCTGGTCGAAATTTAATAAGCTGTTTCTCTCTCTGGTTGTTCCAAAAGTTGTTCTGAGATTAATTCAAAGAAATATAGTTTCTATGATATTAAATCTAGACTTCAAACATCCTAGAAAGAAAATATGTTGTCTTAGTTCTCAAAGTGTGAGCGATTTGTTCGTAGAAGAGTTCTAGTTTGCCAACTAGAGGTGCAACACTTGGTGCGCCATTATAAGGGAAAACTCAAGAATGAAATTCAAGAAGGTTCAAGAAAACAATAAACGCAATCAGATATGATCACTTTATCGTTGGTTTTATTTATGTTGATAAATAAATTATTTGTTTTAAATTAATAGAGATTAATTTATTAGTATATTTGTTTACATCAATAACCATATAACCACGATCCTTAAAAATGATTATAAAAGAAAATTTTAAATTCCAGTCACATGTGTTGGGTTTCTACTATAGTCCCAATATCATTCAAGCAATGAAAACAATGTGAATACAATAAAGAAGTATGGCGGAATCCTACTTACAATGATCGGATTTGCGATGCATAGAACACAAAAATTTCTCCTTGAGTTTCGGCCTAGCCCCTTTTGTGCTCCTCAAAGATTTTCGGCCAAGCTCCTCCAAGATTCGGCCAAGCTCATCCATGGATATGATCTTCAAGCTCCAAGCTTTGATTTGTGATTCCATGCTCATGAATGGGTTTCCCTATCACATTTGTAAGACTCCTTTGGTGTGTGCTAGCACCTTAGAAAATTGCCACAATTTTCTTCTTCTTCCTTTGCAAGATTCGGCCAAGCCAAATGAGAGAGAAAATGAGAGGGCCATTCGGCCAAGGAGAGGAATGAGAGAGAGAGAGTTGTATGTTGGTTTCTAAAACCTAATACCAAAAACCTAAAGCCAAAAATTGTAACCAAAAATTGATAAAGCTTTTCCAAAAAGCAAAATTCAATTTTGGAGGCAAAATGGCATTTATTGCCCACAACCACCAACATCATGAATAGTGACTGGTTTTCAATCACCAAAAGGTGACTTGACATCCATCAATAAAGTGACATGTGATGTGATGCGTGATGTGACTTGTGGGCCTTACTTGATTCGAAATGCGAGTGGGCCCGCAAACACTCCCGGGCTCGGGTTCGCTAATTCCGAATTAACGAATTTTCCATTGTGACGTAATTAAATCAAATTTAATTAAATAATTATGCCTAGCAAAATTACTATTCACGTCGCTAGCGAATTAATTCTAAATTAACTCGTTCGCACTAATTAAAATCTAATTTTAATTCCGCGTAGAAATCTAATTTCCTTTAATATATCGAATATATTATTTTATTGATTAATTCCAAATTAATCGTTCTCTCTCTTTTATGCGAATTTTATCCCAGATAAAATTCTCCGTAATTAATCCTAGGTTAATTTTCTCTCTCTAATAATTAATCCTAGATTAATTATGTGCGAGTCATACGTCATCGGTGAATCTTCGGGAAGCGACCCATGAGATCCCCAGATATATTGGCAGTAAATCCGGTCGTCGGACTATCCGAACACGTACGTACCGAGTACTATGTTTTTACCGATTTACAAGACATGATTGGCTTCTAGCAAAGCACCGTGCCTACCCAATTCTCCAGAAATATTCTTAAAGGAATATGTAATCTATATCAGGCGTAGTATACGTCGTATTGCGTATTGCGATCCAGTATCGGATGTCAAGTGCTAGGCCTGGGGCTGGAATTGTGTCTGCCCCGTAAGAAGCACATGTCAGATCTCTGGTAACTAGTCTCTATAATCGGATAATCATGACCTAGTCATATTATCCCGATGACTGCAGTACTAAAGAGTACTAGTTCCATATCATATGTGACCATCATCTCCATATGACTGGAGTGATACTTCCATCTTGACATCACACCCAATACACTAAGATTCTCAATATACCCAGAAGAGGCGTACATAGAACCGGTTAAAGCCCTGGATGACCAAAACCAAAGTATATTGATTGTCGCAAGTATTAGCGGTGCAAGTCTCAGGTTAAGACCAAATACACCTACCCTGATTCGGACTTCCATAGACACATAGTCATACTACCAATGGAATTCCGAGGGGTCTATCCAGAGCGAAGCTGTTTCCGTATCATCGGTAAACACAACCTCCTATTACACTTGCATGAGTATCCAATGCCCAAATATATGATAACTATGCCGTTATGCTCCCATAACACGCACAAGTGCAATACTAGTCTATTCCGCATTATCGATGTCCAATCTCGATAATACTCCGACTAGGGATGTTTTAATGATTAAACCTTCATGGATTGATACTGTCTCATATCTTATCAATCCGGAACTAATCAGATGGACTTTTATCAATTATATATCCCGGTAATCTAATTACAAATGATAAAAGAGCAATTTCATTTGTCACATAGTTAATTTGTACAACAACACAATGTTCTGTACAAATAGTGATGCTATGGGTCATAATTGTCCAACAATCTCCCACTTGGCCTATAACCAATCACTCAAGTGTCTTACACTTGAACTATGTACGGTTCGCTCAAACTTCTGCTGAGAAACTGCTTTCGTCCGCGGATTTACAATGTTATCATCTGATGCGATTTATTCGATCATCACATCGCCACGATGTATGATCCGAATGAATCAGATGAATAGTTGAAGTATATACTTGGATCGATGATGAGACCATTAATTCTTTAGACTGTGCTGTAGCCTAGCTCAGCTGCTAACAGAACTACTCCTAATCCAATTAGGATTAT
>SKCR01009763.1:0-22817 GCA_019454045.1 Zanthoxylum bungeanum
GTCAAATCAATTGTCACTTTGAGTGATGTGATATGACATGTTGTCACTTATTAAAGTGACATGATGTAATAAAGAATGTGATTGTTTGAAAGTTGATAGGACTTGTGTATATATTTTATTCATTTACTTGGTAAATGGAATAAAGATATATGTATATAAAAATCATTTTCTCTCTCTTGGACCATGTGTAGTACACGGTTTTTGGCAAATCTTTGTGCCATTCACGTGACTCTTGCTTGTTCACGTTTTTGGCCTAATTTTGAGACTAGATTCATGTGACACTCTCTCACTTTCTTTTGGTCTTCACGGGTTTTAGGCAAATTGGAGCCAAAAAACCTTCCATCTTCTCTCTCGGTCTTGGACCGTTTTTCTCTCCTTCTTGTTCTGTTTTCTGCCGAAAATGGAGAAGCCAGATAATGATTTTTGTGGCAAATATCAAGTGCTAGCACACCTTGAGCATACATAGGTGATAGGGAAGTGTCTTCATGAGCTTGGAAAGCTTGAAGCTTGAACTTCAATGGAGGTCATCAATGGCCGAAAATGGTGAGCATCAAAACGTCCAAAACCGCACAGCCCACTGTCAAAGGAAGCCCATTGCCGAGCTTGGAGGAGCTTAAAACCGCATCTTGTTCTTCATCCATCAAAACCGAATTCAATGTGAGTTGATTCCGCCCACCTCCTTTGATGTGTTCATATGTGGTTTTTATGCATTTTATGATCCTTGGACCTTGATTGTATCCAACACATGTATGATGAAGGAAGGTTGTGACTATTGTAGTTATAAGCTTTCTTTTAAGGTTTTGGAACCATGTTGCTAATCTAGAGTTGTTTACCCACTCTTAGATGACCTAGATTTGATCTTGAGTTGTTTCATTGTGTTGAGACTATGATTGGATGGGGAAAGAAAGATGATTGAAGTGTTGTATTTAACCAATTTGGTCTAATTTGTCCAATTTGATGAAATTGAAAAATTAGGGTTCATGACCAATTCCAAATTTGGGGATTTTCATATATGTTGTGTATTTGGATGTGTATATGATGCATATAAAGTTTCATGTTGATTGGATTACATTTGGATGTGTTGAGACATGAAATGACACAAAAGGCACAAAATGCCCACCATTGGGAGCATTCGGCCAAGGATGATAAAATTTGGGGATTTGGTTGCTTTTGGTGTTTTGATGTTTTGAACATGCTAAGTTCATCTTAGAAATGATTTAGAATCATTCAAAATTGATTAGATCAATTTCGGACTAAAATGGACAAAATACCAAAGTAAGGGTAATTTGGTAAATTCACCTAAATATGATTTATTGAATTTTATTTCATAATTTGAATATTGGAATATTAAATAAATATGTTATTTAATTAATCCGAGAAAAAGTTTTGAAATCGGAAGGAAGATACGATCTTCCGCCGCTTCCGCTGCGTTACCGGATTAGCCCCTAAAAACCCCTACAAAATGGTATCAGAGCGAGTCTGATTCTAGGCCTCCATAAATGATTAGCTTGTTTTATTCAATGTTTAATCATGTTTTCTTGACTTTATACATGCATGTTATAATCTAATTTGATTAGATTTAGGGTTGTATGACACTTAATGTAATATCCCCCTTAATAAGGTTTTAAAGTAGTAACTAGTATTTGGAATACTTGTTTCTTGGTCCGTCTTGTCAATACGATTTATAAATATCTTTTCGTTGACTACATCCGAGACCGTGCCTCTGCTGTGAGGTGTGTAGCTGATAGAAATTTATTTATGCCGAATGTATATTTAGATACTAGATAAATTCAAGTGAAAGCGGAATCCTGAACGTGCCCTAGCTGTCAGGGTTACGCAAGTAACTTGAGTTTTCATTGACAAGCTTAACCTTGGTATGTCTCCTTGTGGGCCTGCCTTCGCAGCGACAACGAGAAACGGCCAGGACCGGAACCTTGGAGTCACTAGTGAGTGATTGACAATTAGTTGTCTACCTGTGAATAACGTCGGCGAGACCGTGCCTCTGCTGTGAGTCGAAATATATTCATGGGGTCCTCTTCCCATTATGGAATTCGATTTAATTATTGAATTCTCGTCTTTCCGTTGGGGATTACGGCATTACGTAAAAATAGTGGGAGGCACTGCTAAGTTTAAAATATTCCATAACTTAGGCAGTGTATGTTTTATTATGGAAATTGCCGCTTGTTTGTTTCCTTATTCTATAGTAGATAGAATTAAACTTTTATTTACTGCACACATATTTGATATGTTATCTGACTAGACTCTTGGTTGCAGTTATTCTAGAATAGGTTCTAGATACTAATAGACTAGGATATTATTAGATTAGTCTAAACCATCAGGAACTGTTGTTCCGATTTTCTTGAAAAATAAAGATGGTTAATGACTTAGTTTCTAAGTCATGATAGATAATCTAGATAGATATCCCCTTTAGGATATAATACTTTAGAGACAATAGTTTCTTATGCAGTAAGAATTGACTTGAATTAGTTCATGTCTCGAG
This sequence comes from Zanthoxylum bungeanum, assembly GCA_019454045.1. Classification (NCBI taxonomy): domain Eukaryota; kingdom Viridiplantae; phylum Streptophyta; class Magnoliopsida; order Sapindales; family Rutaceae; genus Zanthoxylum; species Zanthoxylum bungeanum. The sequence goes on from SKCR01009763.1 coordinate 2,501, forward strand.
ATTCTTGACTGGCATTAGAAAGCCCCATTAGGTTTTTGTTTATCTAGTAATGACGTTTCTAAGCTTTAATTACCTTTAGAGGTAATGTGTGCGACACAATTTGCTAATCAATTATTTACAATTGTTGTGAATAGTTGAATGCAAATAGTAAAGCTAAAGAAAGGAGATGCGTATAGTTGTGTATAGAAAATATGATTTTCACAAATACTACAACTATAGGTATTGGATACCAGATCTCCCGTTTAGTTATTTGAAATATTGGTTAACGATTGTTTTGATATTTGATATCGGAACTCGTGACTATTGGATAGTCACTTTTTCTTTATAAACAATTGTTATATTTTATAATAACTAGTAGTGTCATTGACGTAGAGATAAGCATTAGAAAAAATTATTCGGTAAAGTAAATAATTTAGAACGGTGCTTTATGAATTTAATCACTTAAGCATTGGATGCTTATTCCGTATGGTAAAGGATGGTTTGATACTAGATCACACCACACATCCTTATCCATTTAATGAATATTGTATTCAGGAAAGTGATTAAGATCTCGTTTAACCAATGATGTCATTGGACCACCAAATTTATTTTAACTGATACATTGGATGTATGTAGTTTAATAAATAATAATTGCTTAAGGTAGTTTTCTTTATTTCGTAACTTGTTGATGAATTGTCATAACTTAGTTACGTGTTTCTGAAGGAACACATATTGAAAGTCTTGAAAGTATCAAGAACTTTCAATTTGTTCTGATGAAACGTAGATTGAACATTTTTGACTTGTTCAAATATATTCAATCTGAAGAATTTTGAAAACTAGATCCTTAAAATTCATTACATGTCTTTGAACTGTTCAAAGATCTTTGATACGATAAAAAATTTGAATTTAAAGCAATTAGTTCTAAGGTTATTCAGTGAATATGATTCATATTCAATATTATTCTTCCCGATTCCATCTTGATGGAATTGAGTAGTGGGAGCAATTGAATCTTATATGATTTGATTCGTTGATATTGAATGTTACCGAATTAATTAGTTTCAATACTCTTGGGGTTTACTCCAGTAACACTAATTCATCTCTTTAATTAATGTTCCATTATTTTCTACAGTTGCATATATGATATGTATAGGTAGAAAATTTGAATCTTGAAAAGTTTGAGATTTCAATCTTTCTTTTATATAATAGTTATATAATGGAAATTACTTACACCTCGGAGGTATAAGTAAAAGTTTATCATTTATTCTGTTTAATAGAATATTGTATTCTATTTAATAGAATATCTTTCCTATGATTCTAAGTAATAAAATCATTTTATTACTTGGTTTGTAACATCAGATGTTAACTATTGTAGAAAAGACTTGACTTATTGAAGTCAAATGTGAGAATGATAAATTATAAATGGAACTATGTAATTAATAAGATGAAAAAACCCTTATACATCTTCCGTACAAGTTTAATAGGATAACGGAATCATTCACGAGTATTGATACTTAATGGTTCTGTTGTTTTCTTACTGAAAAAAAAATTATCCTATACTTATAATGGAAGCGATTATTTGATATCGATTCTGGAAGTTCACCATTGAACCATAGATCTAAGATTGTTCATAGCTTACTACGATCAAGTTTTGAACTTGATTACGCTTTCATTATGAATTAGTTCATGATATGTGCTAATTGTTTGCACAACGGAAGCAATGTGAGCTTATTAAAGGTTTTGACCCTTATAGTATGACAGTGAGAAAAGTTATACTCAGCAATCTATTGTAGATTCTGAGAAAACTTATCTCTAGTCACACTAATTGAACAATTAAGATATATTGGTTAATGTTGATAATAAACTGTATATTTTAGCTAAAGAATGCAAAGTGGCGTTTTTGGATGACTTTCAGATAAAAGATCATTTGTGATTTCCTTATTTGAAGAGTTCATTCTGAAATGGCCCTAGAGTTTGTGTTCTGCTGAATCGCAGTTTAGTGTGCTAGCTTATAGAGCCTATTGTAGACTCGGATAAGTCTTCCAGAAGTATGTGTTCTCTATTTTTGATATCGTCAGATTGTCTGATCTTGTCAAAGTATATAGAATACATATGTGATTAGAAGGGTTAGTGGGAGCGTACATATTACTTTCTAGTGTCATATATCTAAACGACATTGTCATTATTATAGTAATAATGAGATGTTTATGAGGTAAAAGATTTACCTAAGTCTTCTTTACTCCGTGAAAACAGTGGGAGTAGTCTTGTTATATACGATATAAAGTTTTATATAAGATATAAAACCAATAGACTTGTGAGATACTCCTATTAGTCGTACATTAGATATGATCTAATGAAGGACATAACAAGGCTATCTGTATGACAGTTAGTATAACTGTTCGACAGTTATTGTGTGTCTTATACATAGTATTCATCTTTCGTAAAAGATGATTCCTTTTTCGAAAGAGATATTGATTAGAATGTCTAAACAATATTATGTATCATTTGGTGATGACATAGTGAATACTTTATTATGTGCGATTATCGATGTCGATTTAATCGTAATTGTTACGAGTTATTTTGACATCCTATAGACCATATGATGGATCTTGAAACACGTTCTTTGTGATCTTTGAGATATTAAGAACGAGTTTCTAATTCATGGAGAATATAGTCTGCAACCATTAGGGTCATATTAGTTTTGAGACTAATTATGACGTTAGACAGTCTACGTCATAAAGAGTCAGAAAAGATGCAGTGGGAGTGTCACGAACGATTCTACTATTTAGTGGAATCAAATGCAACTTTTGAAGTATTGACTTATGAAGTTGCATAGTGACCTTTTAAATTAGAAGTTTTAAATTGGTGTTGTGCTTGCAGTTGTCCGCATAGTATTTTTGGATTCGATCCCTAAATGCCTGGACAACTTAGTAGCTGTAGCATAATGCTGATGTAGCATCAAAGTCATATTAATGTATAATTTAGATTCTACAAAATATGAATGATGCTGACTAAGGGAAACGATGGAGTTTGTTTGACAAACTCAATATGTCATAGCGGACTTGTTTTTGGTTGCCTACCTCTTAAGTATTGGTGAGCTTTTGAGGGCCATGTGCATACGATGCACATTGAGATGAGTATATGATACCGTGGATTGGCACTAGAGCAAGTGGGAGAAATTGTTGGGGTTGGTGCTTAGAGCGCCAATCCGGACCGTATTTATGTCTGATTCATGAATACGAACATCCCCTTATTCCATAATATTACTTATTTATGATTGCACCTCTTGTTCTTATATACGTATTCGATCTGATTACGATTAGATTGAAACTAAATGTGGTTTAGTGATATGTATATATTAGACAAAGGCCCGATAATATATAATGCAGTACACAGTTACAAAGTTAGTTTGTAATTGACATTGGGAAGTGTCACTGCTATATGTATATTATCAAACATTGTTCCTGGTCAAGATTTGCTAACACGGGTCGGTTAGTCAAATCTGTTGAGACCAGTACATGTCGTATATCGAGACTTGGTCCGATGGTTTATCCCAATGAACCATGAGTCTAGGGAGACTCGTATAGACGTGTAGGTGTTTATAATGGATAAACACTGAACGGCTCACCGAAGATTCTTAATGGATGGTACACCAACGTCAATAAGAATCTTCTCGGGTGAGTAGCATAGTGGTCCTTCGACTTGAGACACCACTGTGGATGTATGAGACATCCTCCACACTTAGATGGCAGTCACGTCACCGATCTATTTAGATCAGACCTCCGCCTGTTCGTTGGGTGTGGATCGATCCTCAGGATATCCTGTGTGTGTCAAGATAGGATCCGTCAGTTCTGTGTACAGAGCATAGGTAGTCCATATATATTTAGCAGTCTGTTAAATCTGTGGCCACAGTATACATCGGAAGTAAGTTCCGAGTATTATTTAGAGATTGCTAATAGATACGTCGACGGGATAATACCTATAGAGATTTGACGTTTACATCTATATCTCTGGTATTATCCGGATACCTGTGACGGAGGGATTATACGTATGCAATGACCTCGACCTGTATGATTCAGCTAGTTTATCCGTGATCGTCATAATCTACAAGTGGATAGATTATGTACATGAAATGGATTTCATGACGGATATACCTGAATCTAGAGAGTCTCAATAATGAAACATACTCGTAGAGCACTAGAGCAACAATTATGAATAATGATGATTATTTATAAATCGTTTAATCGTTAAACAAAAAATACATGCGAACGGGCCGAACCGTCATTTCCTAATTAATGTGTATTTGTATTTAATATATGATATTATTAAATACACATTAATAAATAGTCAAATAAAGGTATTTGACATATATCATCAATATATGTATTTGAGATATTTAAAGTAAATATAATACATATATTTGATATATTTGTATTTAATTAATTATTTAATTATTTAATTGTTAAATGATTAATATAATTAAAATATAAATATATCACAAATGATAAAGTTAGGAAATGATTATAAGTGTAAATGTTTGACTTTAATTAAAGGAAAAGGTTGTCAAATTGATTTTGACTTCTTAAGATTTTTGTTCAAAATTGTTTGAAAAATAAAAATATCTTTTTCTTTTATTTTCTTTTAATTTCGGCCAATACACTTAATATATAAGAGATATATTTTTCTTAGTTGCATTTGTTGACTTAATAAATATCTATAAAGTGTTATTAAGATATTTATCAAGTTGATCAAATGTAAGGTGAAATGAAATTGAAATTAATTAACTTGTATTTGGTTGGTGAATTCGGCCAAGGCATCTTTGATACAAGTATATATTGTTTTTCATTTCATTTCATTGTTAACCTAATACATTTAAAGAAAAACTCCATTAATGGAAGCAAATGAAGCTTGTGAGAAAGAAAGAAGAAATCAAAGAAAGCTGGATTTTAGTGAGTTTTTCCAACTTGCTATTAGAAAGGAAAATATTCCTTAGGATCTAGGCTTTAACATATGATGTTCTTAGGTTATTTCTTTCTTTATTCCTTGTGTTTTTGTTGATGGAAGTTTTGATGGAAGTGTTGAGCATGTATGATGAAGGAAGGTTGTGACTATTGTAGTTATAAGCTTTCTTTTAAGTTTTGGAAACCATGTTGCTAATCTAGAGTTGTTGACCCACTGTTAGATGACCTAGATTTGATCTTGAGTTGTTTCATGTGTTGAGACTATGATTGGATGGGAAGAGAGATGATTGAAGTGTTGTATTTAACCAATTTGGTCTAATTTGTCCAATTTGATGAAATTGAAAAATTAGGGTTCATGACCAATTCCAAATTTGGGGATTTTCATATATGTTGTGTATTTGGATGTGTATATGATGCATATAAAGTTTCATGTTGATTGGATTACATTTGGATGTGTTTTGAGACATGAAATGACGACAAAAGGCACAAAATGCCCACCATTGGGAGCATTCGGCCAGGGATGATAAAATTTGGGGATTTGGTTGCTTTTGGTTGTTGTTTGTTTGAACATGCTAAGTTCATCTTAGAAATGATTTAGAATCATTCAAAATTGATTAGATCAATTTCGGACTAAAATGGACAAAATTCCAAAGTAAGGGTTTGGTAAATTCACCTAAATATGATTTATTGAATTTTATTTCATAATTTGAATATTGGAATATTAAATAAATATGTTTATTTAATTAATCCGAGAAAAAGTTTTGAAATCGGAAGATACGATATTCCGCCGCTTCCGCTGCGTTACCGGATTATGCCCCTAAAAACCCCTACAGGGTTTGATGCTAGGAAGAACAATACCCATTTTCCTCCTCCATGAAGCTCGGTTTTTGACTCCTGTGAACTGCTGGACTGCTCGGTTTTGGGCTGTGAAATTCCTCCAAGATTCGGCCATGGGAGACTCCATGGAAGCTCCAAGCTTCAAGCTCCAAAAATGGATTCCAAGCTCATAAATTCGTTTCCCTATCACCTATGTTAACCCCGGTGTGTGCTAGCATTGTTCATCTTCTTTGCTTCTCACAAATTCGGTCTAACCAAAAATTAGAGAAGAAATCGGCAGTGAGCCGTGAGAAGGAGAAGAGAGAAAGAGAGGGAAAATGGTTTCTACAAGAAACCGTAAATGAGAGAGAGAATTATGTGAAAAGAAAAATGTAATTTTGGTTTATATATTTTCCAAAAATAAAATAAACCATATACAACTTTTCAATTTTCCAAAATACCAAAAGTCAAAAGCCAAAAGCAAAAAAGCATTTAAAGCTTTTCAACTACCACATCAATCACTCAAATCAAATGACAACTTGTCACATCACTCAAAGTGACATTTGATTTGACGCTTGATGTGACTAGCGATTTGACGCTCGATTTGACTTGCGTGCCGCACTCGAATTCGAAATGCGAATGCGCTCGCAAATAATTCTGGGCTCGGGTTCGTTAATTCCAAATTAACGAATTTTCCGTCGCGTCGTAATTAAATGATTACGCTAGCGAATTCACTATTCACGTCCCTAACGAATTAATTCTAAATTAATTCGTTCGCCCGAATTAAAATCTAATTTTAATTTCGCGTCGAAATCTAATTTCTAATAATATATCAAATATATTATTTTATCGATTAATTCCAAATTAATCGTTCTCTCTCTTTCATTAATATTTTATCCTAGATAAAATATCTCGTAATTAATCCCAGATTAATTTTCTCTCTCTTCTAATTAATCCAGATTAATTTAAAGTGCGAGTCATACGTCATCGGTGAATCTTCAGGAAGCGACCCATGAGATCTCCGGATATGTTGGCAGTAAATACGGTCGTCGGATTATCCGAACACGTAAGTACCTCGTACTACATTTATACCGATTTACAAGACAAGGTTGGCTTCTAGAAAAGCGCCATGCCTACCCAATTCTCCAGAAATATTCTTACAGGAATATATAAATCTGTATCAAGCGTAGTATACCGTAGTATTGTGTATATCGGCCCAGTATCGGATAGTCACGTGCTAGGGCTGGGGCTGGATAAGTGTCTGCCCCGTCCGAAGCACATGTCGGATGTCTGGTAACTAGTCTCTATAATCGGATATTCATGACCTGGTCACAATATCTTGATTGGTTGCGCAACACTTAAGAGCACAATACCATATCCTGCGTGACCATCATCTCCAATATGACTGAAGTGATACTTCCGTCTTGACATCACACCCAATACACTACGACTCTCTGATAAACCCAGAAGTGGTGTACGCAGAACCAGTTAAAGCCTGTGTACCACCAAGACCAAAGTCTATCGATTATCGTAAGTATTAGCGATGCAAGTCTCAGGTTAAGACTATACACCACCTACCTTGATTTCGGCCTCCCATAGACACATAGTCATAATACCAATGGGATTCCGAGGGGTCTATCCAGAGCGAAGCTGTTTCCCGTACCATCGGTGAAACACGACCTCCTATCGCACTTGCATAAGTATCCAATACTTATATATATGAGAACTATGCCGTTGTGCCCTCACAACGCGCACAAGTGCAATACTAGCCTATTCCGCATTATCGATGTCCTGTCTCGATAATACTCCGGCTAGGGATATTTAATGATTAATCCTTCGGGGATTGATACTGTCTCATATCATTCTCAATCCAGGAACTAATCATATGGACCTCTCTTCATTTATACATTTATGGTGATCTAATCACAAATGATGAGAGTGCAATTTCCTTGTCACATAGTAATTTTGTACAACAACACCGTGATCTGTACAAATAGTGACGCTATGGGTCATTTTGTCCAACAATCTCCCACTTGGCACATAGCCAGTCACTTGAGTGTCTAACACCCGAACTATGTACGGTTCGCTCAAATTGCTGAGGAAAGGTTTTCGTCAACGGATTTACGTAATTGTCTTCTGACGCGATTTATACGATCATCACATCACCACGATGCATGATCCGAACGAATCAGATGATATAGAAGTATATATCTGGATCGTCGATGAGACCTTTAATTCCTTAGCCTGTGCTGACGCCTAGCTCAGCTGCTAAAAGAACTATATCTAATTTAATTAGATTTATTATCGATCCAAATGGCTTCTATTGCTGCCTCAGCTGCAGCAATAATCCGCATTTGTTGTTAATTCGGCAACATTTATCTTGCTCGGAATATTTCCAGCTCACTGTCCCAGTGTTCAAATTTATAGTACCGCAGTACTTACCGGTTTGGAAACTTGCAGCAGTGATCCTAGTCACTTCAAGTTCTCCATCTCCATAGTTTAAGACAACATCTTTAGTTCTCTCAGATACTAACAGATGTTCTTAATCTTCAATCCAGTGACTATCACTTGGATTGACCCGATTGTGACTTCATATGCTCGAAGCGTATGAGACACCAATACAAGTACATTTTAAATGTACAATTTCCAGAGAGTGTTAACAACTCCAAATCTATCCCAGTAGATCTTTATTCCTCGAATAAAGGTTGTTACTCCCCAGAATTCTACGGAGAATTTCTATTGAAAGCCAAGCTTTCAACAATTGCTTTAGGGGAATTTAATTATCAGTGCTCTCCCACTAACCTCCTTATATACACAAGAATCATTTCGTTTTGAATTAATCATACTCCATTATGATTACATCAAAACGATAATTCCTAGAACCTATGCTTGCTTCAATCCAAACATGGATCGAATAACCTGCAAACCTTGTTTGTCGGTTATACAAAATCGTCAGGATGTTGTAAGCATCCTCCAAAAGGTTTCCTTTTCAGGAAAGCGATTTTGATCTGCAACTGACACATTTCATAAATGAAATATGCAGTTATCAACAGCATCTTCAAAATGGATTTACCATGGCAACAGGTAAAAGGTTGAACGTTATTAACACAATGTTGATAACGATACCTTTCCGTCAAAAGCCCAGCTTTGTACGTTGGTATGTTGCCTTCCATGTATGTCTTCCTTGAAGACGTTTAATGTACCAATAGGCACAATGTCTTATGGTACATCAACTAGTATCCAAACATACATGGAATCCATTTTGGATTCATGACACTTTGTCATAATAGGGAGTCGATACCTTGTATCACTACCTCATACGTAATCAGTTGGTATACCTTAAAAGATTAACATCTTTATGAGGTGAGATCAGAAACCCATGCCCTAGTTTTTTTCTGACTCTCTCCGATCTACGCGGTTCTTGTGTATTCGAAGATTAATGGTATAAATTCATCATTGATGAATTATATGTGTTCCATTTGGATCTTGTGCCTTGAACAGTATTACTCTGATTTTCATCGAGTACACTATCCTCCCACTGACCACTGCATATCGTATTCCTCTCAGGAAAAACCGCATGGTGAGCAACAATCACATTGTTCTCATGTGAGATTTATAAGTACTATACTTATGGTTTCCCTTAGGATAACCTATATTGGCACTTATCCAATTTGGGTCCTTGGTTTGGTATCATCCAAACATATGCCTAGCATCCCAAATGGTCAGGAATGAGAAACCCGGTTTCTTTCCCGTTCATATCTAATATGTAATATGTCAAAATATTATTATGGAACCTTATTCTAATAAGTTATTGCACTGTTAAGACTTATCCGTTGAAGGAAATGGTAGCTCAGAGCGACTCTTGATTAATCTTATCATGTCTAACATGATTCGGTTAATCCGTTCGGACACACCGTCACTTTGACGTGTTCCGGGAGGAGTCCTCATTTGAAAGAATACTATACTCTTTCAAGTACATATGAAACTTACTGCTTAAGTATTTTCCAATACGGTCTTACCGTGGCGGCATAGTACTATAGCCGATCTGTTTGTCTATTTCGTGTCGAAACTCTAAAAGTTTCTGATTTGTGTTCTTCAAAAGAACACATAACCATAACGTGATGCCACATCCGTTTTAGGGTCACGAAATATTCATGTTCACATCTAGCCTAGCTAGATATGGGCCCACTTACTTCACCATGAATAGGGCTAACAGATCGGTGGCCCTTTTACTATTACCAAGCAAATAGTATTTTAGATACTTTACCTAATAAACTAGATTCGCAGACCTTATTTGAATAGTCAAATCAGTCCTAGTACCACACTCTTCAAAAGTGTGGATATACGAGTCTCGTTAATTGTGTCCTAGACAACAATGCCACAAATAAGTCTCTATTGATCAAATCAATTTGAGCTATTTATTTGTCATTTTATATGTTTGAGATTTTATTTATATCCAATATAAATTCTGTTATTTACATCTAATGTATTTATCTCAGTATCATCTTTATATAATAAAACACTTAGTGTTCTATAATATAAAGGTTTTATCCGCACGGATTAAACACTGATATAGAGATAATGTCTCTAGTCAAACTAGTTACATTATACAGTTCCAATTTATATACCCAAATGGTAGTTCCTAAACTTAGGTATCTAGTTCCAATAATTAGGTAAAACGACTTTCGTCCCGTTTCATTCGCAGAGCAATCTCAGCTTGAAGTCAGTATCCTGCTCAAAGCAGATTCTGAACATCAATACATATATTTTATGTACCAACTAAGTATTTAAAATCTAATTTCAGTACTAGCTGTGAACATAACTAAGACAAATATTTTTTAAAGTTAGAGCCTCGCCCTTTCTTTAATTCCTTCGTGTCTGTCATCCAAATGGTAGTCACTTTGGGATATGTCAATTATCCTTTCAATATTTCAGAAACCTTAGGCCAAGCCTTGGGTTCTTAGAATATCGAAACGATGTGCACCTCGTGCTACATGCCCAATTGCAAACTTTGACTTTATCTCCTCTAGAATAGTCAATTAATTTTCCAAGAATTATAAATTGCAATTTTAATACTTCTTAAATCTAAAATTAGATTTATGACAAGTATATTAAATAAGCATTAAAGTCATCATCACATAAATCTTCCAAAGATTTTACGCTCTACTTATTTTGCTTAATTTTGGGCTTAAGGTATAATAAGTTATTTTATCAAATAAAGTAACCTATTATTAATTCCCAATTTGAAATTAAATCATTTAAAATATTCAATCCCAGATTATATTTTAAATATCCAACTTTCAATTTTATCTTGATTACAATAGTCCACTATTTATCAACGATTAGTGGTACTATATATATTATAATGATTATAATAGTCCAACTATATAATCAAATATAATCCAAAAATTAACCTCAATTACATTGATTACTATAATCCAATTATAAAATCAACTGTAACTGAAATTAATTAATTCAAATATATTGATTAATAATCCAATTATATATATCAAGTATAATACAGTCCAACTGTTTATTAAAAACAACAATTTAAATATTAGTCCAACTAACATTTATCTAACGACGAAATAATTTAAATGAGCGCGTATGGCGAGTAATTGAACGAGTATTGCAAATTCAATTCTTGCCTCCCACTATTTTTCGTCGAGCCTCTAACCCTCTGTCGAGTACTCGGGAAACCGTGTTTCCTAGTGGGCTAGGATCCCGTTAAATATCACACAATCTGACTTTGGCCAACAATTGTATGATAATTAACTAGGTAGATCTCTAAGATCAATTGGATCTCATCCAACTCCTAGATCCGGTAGGTGGACATCCAAGTCCCAACATATATCTTATATATGCCTATACATCGAATGTATACCCTAACCTTTTTCCTCTGAATCAACTAGGCCTTGGCTTTGGCACAACAAACCTAGTGATCCCAGTCAAGCGCGGACCCATTGACATAGAAGCTTCGTATTCAATGTCAATGGACAAGAAGTGGTCTTGACTTTGGCCAACAAACCACAACTTGGACACGACACCGATATGGAACAAAGCTTCGTGATCAAAACACATCTTCGATGGACAAGGGCTTGACTTTGGCCAACAACCCCTGCCAATCTCGGATCTTGAGTAAAAATCACTCAATGGAAGGAAAAAACGCTTGATATTTAACGAGGGTTTTTCGCGTGCAAATTGGCTACCAATTTTAATTATCTTTGTTAAGGTCTCATCATCATACCCTTAAACATGCATTCTAAACACATAATAAAGCGCATATTCTAAAATATAATATGATATATTGGATAATGGGATGACATTGTCTAGAATAATCTCTCTCTTTCTCTCTCCAGCTAGCAATTGTATTACTTCTACCCGTTACACTACACTTCTAAAGAAACCTCATTTACATGGAGGGGAATAGGTGGGAAGGAATACAAAAAATAGGAGATAAGGCTGGACACGCAGGTCCAATTTAATAAATCAATTTATTACAATTTCCAAAATCACCCCACCCGGCTAATATCCATCCGAATACATTATTCAAACATCAAAACCATGTATTCATAAAGCATGTTATCATCAATCTAATCAAATTAATTAATCTGATAATTAGTGATCATCCAATGTTCAAACAAAGATTTGATTTTGTTCGAGTCAAACTCATATTGCGAACACGTACTCAAAGTACGATTTCTTGAATTAAAATTAAATTACATGATTAAATCCAATTTAATACGTATTTAATTCTAATTCATTATTTAATTCCAAATTAAATATTACACTTTATAAAATAAACCTTTACGACTTAAATTCCAAATTAATCGTTACGGGTCTCAAAGCCCGATTAATATCCAATATTAATTTAATTAAACCAATGGGCTTTTAATTAATTTCTTCAGGCGTGGAATTTTGGTCAACTCGGGTCAAACCCGCAACAAAGTCCAATCCGGGAGTTACCCCATAAGCCCATAAATTAATTTAGGCCCATTAGGCCCAATTAAACGTTAAAGGTTCATTATTCGCATTTGGGCCTTTTGGAAGCGGTTTTGGGCCTAATTGGATCCAACCAATTTTGGCCTAAACCAACTTTGTACAACAAAGTCCAATAAACCCAATAACAACTTTAAAAGCCCAAATCCAATTTTAAGGCCCAATAATTTAATTTCAAAAATTCCAAATTTTCCAATTAAATTACCTAAAGTGTATAGCATTATTAATTACCCAAATCAAAGTTTCCAAAACACTAAATTTGTCCAATTTCATGCTTAACATCAATTAATCATGTCCAACATAATTAAATCAAAATCAAACCCAATTTCATGCTTCAAGTGTCTCGGCCATAAGGGGAAAATTATGTCCAAATCACATTCAATCCAATTGAACCAAATTAAACATAAATTCAACATCCCTCAATGATTTCCAAGTCATCCAATGAACAAAAAATAAAAAATCCAAGACATTAGGGCACTTGCCAAATTCGGCCATCACACAAGCAAATTGGGGAAAAATTGTTCCAAACACTTTTCATCAAATTGAACTAATCAATCATCAATTAAACACATTTAAGCATTCGAAATCATCCAATTTCAAAACATGCTCAAAATCAAGTTTACCCAAATTTGTCATGCCCAAATTTGGGGAAAATGGATCCAACCAAATTTCATGAAATTGATTATGCACAACATCAATTCAACCTCATTCAAGCATACTATACTAACACAATTTAATCATTTGATGCTCAAATTGAGTTTACCCAAATTAAAGTTTTGGCCAACAATAAGCAAATTGGGGAAAATCAATCCAATTAATTTTTCTTCAAATTGATTACATATAACTCTAAGTTATTCATATACAACATTCTTAAACAAACAATTTGTCAAAATCATGCTTAAATCAAAAGCCCCAAATTTTGCTCAAGAACCCTAAATTCGTTTTATGCATAAAGGCTCAAGATACCATTGTTGAGTTTCAATCAAGTCCCAAATCATCAATCATGCATAAAACGAGTTGAATACAACCAAGGAGTAAGGCGGAATACATACTCACATTGATGGGTTTGATGCTAGGAAGAACAAGACCCATTTTCCTCCTTCATGAAGCTCGTTTTTGACTCCTGTGATGCTGGACTGCTCGGTTTGGGCTGTGAAATTCCTCCAAGATTCGGCCATGGGAGACTCCATGGAAGCTCCAAGCTTCAAGCTCCAAAAATGGATTCCAAGCTCATAAATTCGTTTCCCTATCACCTATGTGTAACCCAAGGTGTGTGCTAGCACTTGTTCATCTTCTTTGCTTCTCACAAAATCGGTCTAACCAAAAAATTAGAGAAGAAATTGGCAGTGAGCCGTGAGAGGAGAAGAGAGAAAGAGAGGGAAAATGGTTTCTACAAGAACCGTAAATGAGAGAGAGAATTGTGAAAAGAAAAATGTAATTTGGTTTTATATTTTCCAAAAATAAAATAAACCATATACAACTTTTCAATTTTCCAAAATACCAAAAGTCAAAAGCCAAAAGCAAAAAAGCTTTAAAGCTTTTCAACTACCACATCAATCACTCAAATCAAATGACAACTTGTCACATCACTCAAAGTGACATTTGATTTGACGCTTGATGTGACTAGCGATTTGACGCTCGATTTGACTTGCGTGCCGCACTCGAATTCGAAATGCGAATGCGCTCGCAAATAATTTCGGGCTCGGGTTCGTTAATTCCAAATTAACGAATTTTCCGTCGCGTCGTAATTAAATGATTACGCCTAGCGAATTCACTATTCACGTCCCTAACGAATTAATTCTAAATTAATTCGTTCGCCCGAATTAAAATCTAATTTTAATTTCGCGTCGAAATCCAATTTCTAATAATATATCAAATATATTATTTTATCGATTAATTCCAAATTAATCGTTCTCTCTCTTTCATTAATATTTTATCCCAGATAAAATATCTCCGTAATTAATCCCAGATTAATTTTATCTCTCTTCTAATTAATCCCAGATTAATTTAAAGTGCGAGTCATACGTCATCGGTGAATCTTCAGGAAGCGACCCATGAGATCTCCGGATATGTTGGCAGTAAATACGGTCGTCGGATTATCCAACACGTAAGTACCTCGTACTACGTTTACACCAATTTACAAGACAAGGTTGGCTTCTAGCAAAGCGCCATGCCTACCCAATTCTCCAGAAATATTCTTACAGGAATATATAGATATGTATCAAGCGTAGTATACCGTAGTATTGTGTATATTGGCCCAGTATCGGATAGTCACGTGCTAGGGCTGGGGCTGGATAAGTGTCTGCCCCGTCCAAAGCACATGTCGGATGTCTGGTAACTAGTCTCTATAATCGGATATTCATGACCTGGTCACAATATCCTGATTGGTTGCGCAACACTTAAGAGCACTAATACCATATCCTACGTGACATCATCTCCAATATTACTGAAGTGATACTTCCGTCTTGACATCACACACCAATACACTACGACTCTCTGATAAACCTAGAAGTGGTGTACGCAGAACCGTTTAAAGCCCTGTACCACCAAGACCAAAGTCTATCGATTATCGTAAGTATTAGCGATGCAAGTCTCAGGTTAAGACTATACACACCTACCTTGATTTCGGCCTCCCATAGACACATAGTCATAATACCAATGGGATTCCGATGGGTCTATCCAGAGCGAAGCTGTTTCCCGTACCATCGGTGAAACACGACCTCCTATCGCACTTGCATAAGTATCCAATAATTATATATATGAGAACTATGCCGTTGTGCCCTCACAACGCGCACAAGTGCAATACTAGCCTATTCCGCATTATCGATGTCCTGTCTCGATAATACTCCGGCTAGGGATATTTAATGATTAATCCTTCGGGGATTGATACTGTCTCATATCATTCTCAATCCAGGAACTAATCATATGGACCTCTCTTCATTTATACATTTATTGTGATCTAATCACAAATGATGAGAGTGCAATTTCCTTGTCACATAGTTAATTTGTACAACAACACCGTGATCTGTACAAATAGTGACGCTATGGGTCATTTTTCCAACATAAATGATATAAGGTCCATATGATTAGTTCCAGATTGAGATGATATGAGACAATATCAATCCACGAAGGTTTAATCATTAAATATCCCTAGTCAGAGTATTATCGAGATTGGACATCGATAATGCGTAAAGACTAGTATTACACTTGTGCGCGTTGTAGGAGCATAACGGCATAGTCTCATATATTTGGGTATAGGATACTCATGCAAGTGTAATAGGAGGTTGTGTTTACCGATTGTATGGAAACAGCTTCACTCTGGACAGACCCCTCAGAATTCCATTGGTAGTATGACTATGTGTCTATGGAAATCCGAATCAGAGTAGGTATATTTCGTCTTAACCTGAGACTTGCACCGCTAATACTTGCGACAATCATAATACTTTGGTTTTGGTCGTCCAGGGCTTTAACAGGTTCTGTGTACACCTCTTCTGGGTATATTGAGAATCGTAGTGTATTGGGTGTGATGTCAAGACGAAAGTATCACTCCAGTCATAGTGGATATTTGTTGGACAATTATGACCCATAGCGTCACTATTTGTACAGATCATTGTGTTGTTGAACAAATTAACTATGTGACAAAGGAGATTGCACTCTTATCATTTGTGATTAGATCAACTAGATTTATAAATGATGAGAGGTCTGTATGATTTGTTCCTGGACAGAGAATGATATGAGACAGTATCAGTCCACGAAGGATAAATCATTAAATATCCCTAGTCAGAGTATTATCGAGATTGGACATCGATAAATATGTAAAAGACTAGTATTACACTTGTTCGTGTTGTGAGGGCACAACGGCATAGTTCTCATATGTTTGGGTATATGATACTCATACAGTGTAATAGGAGGTTGTGTTTTACCGATGGTACGGGAAACAGATTCGCTCTGGATAGACCCCCTCGGAATTCCATTGGTAGTATGACTATGTGTCTATGGAAGTCTGAAATCAGGGTAGGTGTATTTGGTCTTAACCTGAGACTTGCACCGCTAATACTTGCGACAATCAATATACTTTGGTTCAGGTCGTCCAGGGCTTTAACAGGTTTTGTGTACGCCAATACTGGGTATAATGAGAATCATAGTGTGTTGGGTGTGATGTCAAGACGGAAGTGTCACTCCAGTCATATGGAGATGATGGTCACGTAGGATACGGTACTGGTTCTCTTAAGTACTACAGTCATCAGGATAATATGACTAGGCCATAGTTATCCGATATAGAGACTAGTTACCAGACATCCGACATGTGCTTCGTACCGGGCAGACACAATTCCAGCCCCAGGCCTAGCACGTGATCATCTGATACTGGATCGAAATACGCAATACCACGTATACTACGCCTGATATAGATCGCTTATTCCTGTAAGCATGTTTCTGGAGAATTGGGTAGGCATGTCGCTTTACTAGAAGCCAACCTTGTCTTGTGGATCGTGTAAACGTAGTACGAGGTACTTACATGTTCGAATAGTATGATGTCCCGATTTACTGCCAACATATCCGGAGATCTCATGGGTCGCTCCCCGAAGATTCACCGATGACGTATGACTCGCACTTTAATTAATCTGGGATTAAATTAATGAGAGAGAAAATTAATCTGGGATTAATTGCGGAGATATTTTATGTGGGATAAAATATCATTTGAAGAGAGAACGATAATTTAGAATTAATCGGTAAATTAATATATTTGATATATTAAATGAAATAGGATTTTGACGCGGAATTAAAATTAGATTTTAATTCGGCGAACGAATTATTTAGAATTAATTCGTTAGCGACGTGAATAGTGATTTCGCTAGGCGTAATCGTTTAATTACGACGCAACGGAATATTCGTTATTTGGAATAAGCGAACCGAGCCGAGATTATTTGCGAGCGCATTCGCATTTTGAATTCGAGTGCGGCACGCAAGTCAAATCAAGCGTCAAATCATTAGTCACATCAAGCGTCAAATCACATGTCTCTTTGAGTGATGTGACATTTGAGTGATTGATGTGAGTTGATTTGAGGTGATTGACAAGCATTTAATGCTTGCCTTTTTGGAAATTAAAAGTGGTAAATTGTTTAATGATTTTGGAAATTATAAAACCCTTTTACAATTTTTTATTTCCAACTCTCTCTCTTACAATTTACTGTTTTAGGTCTTTTTGGAGCCAAACCTTTCTCTTCTTCTCTCTCGGTCTTGGACGTTTCTTCATCTGTTTTTCTGATTTTGACCAAGCAAAATGGAGAAGCTTATGATCTTGTTGTAAGATCTAAGTGCTAGCACACTCATGGAGGAATACCAAGGTGATAGGGAAGTGAGTTCGTGAGCATGGAAGTTTGACACAAGCTTGGAGCTTTAATGGAGTCCATGGCTGATTCTTCATGGAGGAGATCCACCCACTACCGTGAGAGCCACTGCTTAGTCCACTGCCGAGCAGCCCACTGCCGAG
Source organism: Zanthoxylum bungeanum (assembly GCA_019454045.1). Taxonomy (NCBI): domain Eukaryota; kingdom Viridiplantae; phylum Streptophyta; class Magnoliopsida; order Sapindales; family Rutaceae; genus Zanthoxylum; species Zanthoxylum bungeanum. The sequence goes on from SKCR01009763.1 coordinate 20,744, forward strand.
CAAGGAGGAGCAGTTCGGTTTTTGTCTTCGGAGCATCCAACCGATCAATGTGAGTTTTTTCCGCACCTCATTTGATGTGTATTCATATTGTTTCATGCTTAATCTATGATCTTGGGACTTGATTGAAACCCAACAATGGTATCTTGAGCTATTGATAGACATGAAAATTCGGTTTGATTTTGATCAAATTATGTTGGACATGATTCATTGATGATAAGCATGATTAATTGGACAAATTTGGTTGTTTGGAAATATTGATTTGGGTAATTAAAAATGCTATACACTTTAGTTTAATTTAATTGTAAAAATTGGATTTTGTAATTTATAAATTGGGCCTTAAATTGGATTTGGGCTTTTTAATATTGTTATTGGGCTTATTGGGCTTTGTTATACAAAGTTGGGTTTAGGCGAAATTGGTTGGATCCAATTAGGCCAAAACCGCATCCAAAATGCCCAAATGCGACTAATGAACCTTTAAAGTTTAATTGGGCCTAATGGGCCTAAATTAATTTATGGGCTTATGGGGTAACTCCCGGATTAGATTTTGGTTATTCGGTTTGACCCGAGTTGACCAAAAGTCCACGCCTTGAAGAAATTAATTAAAAGCCCATTGGACTTTAATTAAATTAATATTGGATATTAATCGGGCTTTGAGACCCGTAACGATTAAATTCAGAATTTAAGTCGTAAAGTTTATTTTATAAAGTGTAATATTTAATTGGGTAGGCACGGTGCTTTGCTAGAAGCCAACCATGTCTTGTAAATCGGTAAAAATGTAGTACTAGGTACGTACGTGTTCGGATAGTCCGACGACCGGATTTACTGCCAACATATCCGGGGATCTCATGGGTCGCTTCCCGAAGATTCACCGATGACGTATGACTCGCACTTTATTAATCTGGGATTAATTATAGAGAGAGAAAATTAATCTGGATTAATTAAGGAGATATTTATCTGGGATAAAATATTATTTAAAAGAGAAAGAACGATTAATTTGGAATTAATCGATAAAATAATATATTCGATATATTATACGAAATTGGATTTCGATGCGGAATTAAAATTAGATTTTAATTCGGGCGAACAAGTTAATTTAGAATTAATTTTCGAGCTAAGTGAATAGTAATTTTGCTAGGCATAATTATTTAATTACGTCGCAACGGAAAATTCATTAATTCGGAATTAGGGGCGCACTCGCATTTCAAATTCAAGTGCGGCCCACAAGTCACATCAAGCGTCAAATCACTAGCCAATCAATTGATGTGAGTCTAGTCACTTTGAGTGATGTGACAACTTGTCACTTATGATTGATGGTGGTAGTTGGATGGCTTAATTGCCTTATACCTTTTTGACTTTTGGAAAGCCATTTACAAAAATTTTGGTATATGATTTATTGATTTTGGAAATCAAAAACCAACCTAACACAACTCTTTTTCTCTCCTCTCTCTCTCTTCTCTCTCTCGGTTTTGAGGCCATTTTCTTCTTCTTCACTGCAATTGCCGTGAGCCAATGAGAAGCAAAATGAAGATTTGTGGTAAATCTTTCCAATGCTATCACATAAAGGGTCATCCAAGGTGATAGGGAAACCCACCCGTGAGATGGAATCACCATTTGCAAAGCTTGGAGCTTGGAGCACACTGGAGGTGATGACCGAATTTGGAGGAGCTCAAAAATAGCCCACTACCGAGAACACCATGGAGGGGAGAAAAGTTTTTGTTCCTCAATCGTAATCCGATCAATGTAAGTATGATTCCGCCATATTTCATTGTTGTATTCACACATGATTTCTTTGCTTGAAATTCGATATTGGGACTAACTGTTGGACAAAATGACCCATAGCGTCACTATTTGCACAGATCATTGTGTGTTGTAGCAAATTAACTATGTGACAAGGAAATTGCACTCTCATCATTTGTGATAGATCACCATAGATATATAAATGAAGAAGAGAGGTCCCTAGATTAGTTCCTGGATTGAGATGATATGAGACAGTATCAGTCCACGAAGGATTAATCATTAAATATCCCTAGCCGGAGTATTATCGAGACAGGACATCGATAATGCGGAATAGGCT